>APFE030568560.1:0-19456 GCA_000404065.3 Pinus taeda
TTCATGGAGAGGCCAAAGGAGGCACATTGGCAGGCAACAAAAAGAATTTTGAGGTATGTCAAAGGTACCAAAAAGTTTGGAATTTTATATAATGTCTCAGAACATTCAGATTTGGTTGGATACACAGATAGTGATTGCGCTGGAAGTGTTGATGATCGGAAAAGCACTTCCGGTTATGTTTTTCATATGGGTTCAGGAGCCATTTCATGGGCTCCTAAGAAGCAATCCATTGTAGCATTGTCTACAGCAGAGGCTGAATATGTGGCAGCTACATCAGCAGCATGTTAAGCAGTTTGGATGAGAAGGATGTTGAGGAGCTTAGGCCAAGAGCAGGCAAAAGCGACAGTGATTTTTTGTGACAATAGCTCAGCTATTGCATTGTCAAAGAATTCAGTGTTTCATAAGAGAACGAAACACATTGATACAAGGTTTCACTACATCAGAGAATTGGTGAACAATGGTGAAATTGTCATAGAACATTGCAGGACTCAAGAACAGGTTGCAGACATCTTGACAAAGCCACTGGATCAGAAAAGCTTTGAATTTTTGAGGAAGTGTCTGGGTATGACCGAATGCCCAGCAGTTGACATTAAAGGGGAGTGTTGAATTTGTAATTTCAACCGCGCACGAGCCAACATTTAATACACCTCAAAACCACCCAGCAAAACCACAAACCACCTGGAGGCATATCGCACCGCTTGGTTAAAGGTAGTTTCCGTACACAAGAGCTCCGATACAACTTGGAGTTGACGCGTAGATGAGGCGTGACATTAGCCTCTAACATTTATCGGAAGGTAAATGTCGACTGAAAAGGGCCTTTTGATATCTCCGTCCTTCGTCCGATCCGCTCCTGCATTCTCCACCGTCGATTGCTCCAAGCTGGATACGGCCAACATTAAAGTCTTAGCGTGGAGTAAAATTAAGTCTTATTTTGACCATACCTTTATTAAAAGAACTTTAGGTGGATTATTAAATTTTAGTTTACGACAAGTATGGACATAAATTAAATAATGGCATGGGCTATGTCATGTAGTGTTAATTTTATTGTTTTTTAATTTTTACGGCCGTAAGTTTGTTTTTAATAGAACAAGTAAAAACATATGTTGGTTGACCATTTTTTTTGGTAAGTGTAAGAAATGTAAAAATGCACAGCAGTGCAGGAGCGAAGAAGGCGAATATGTGAATGAAGAAAACCAGGGGGAGGTTTGTATCAAAACCATGAATTGTTTCACACAGCAGTGAAAAGGTAAAACAGTAAATCCTTGTAATCTTTGTTTTCACACAGCAGTGAATGTAAATGAAATTTTTACACACAGTGGTGTAAAATTTCAAATGAGACAGTAATTTCTTTTGTAATGTTTTTGGTGAATCCCTCTGAGTGAAAGAGGATGAATATGTCTCAGTGAATTTATTTTAATGAATAGAAATCTTTTATGGTGGTGCAATACTCTGTTTCTCAGTAATTTTTTTTTAAAGCTTCCCTGTGCACAAAAGATCCTGGAGTAAAGAAAACAGAGCATTGCCTCTGTGTGTTTTATTTTTGTGTTTTTGGGATTTTACCAGAAAAATCCCCAGCAAGGATAATGTGAGTGCAGACGAGCAAACAGTGTTAGAATTCTTACGAATATGGGCCAGAACTAAAGCTCAAGAAATACCCCTAGAGAAAATGCATAACTTCCTCCATCTGTAGGGGAAACGACGACAATTCAATGCACAGTTATAAGTGGATCCAAAGGGGTCCAATGCCTTGAAGGAAGGTACGTTACAACTGCATTGAACTAAAGAATAAGCAATGATAGAATAGAATAGGAAAGGCAGGAAAACTAGCAAAGAGGTGCTCAAAGAAGCCGACAAGTGTTTTCTAAACTCGGGGCAAGTTAATAAGTATTTCCTTTAAACTACATTAGTTTCCCAATGAAAATTCTCCTGGAATATACGATGCCTCAATAGTAATGGTCAGCAGAGGTACCTAAATGGTAAGCAGAGGTACCTAAAGACATTACTAGAGAAGGAGAAGTTGGAGATAATTATCTTACAAGAAATAAAAGTTTCGACTATGAAGTTAGCTAAAATTATGGGTAAATGTTGAAGAGGAAGAGAATCAA
This sequence comes from Pinus taeda, assembly GCA_000404065.3. NCBI lineage: Eukaryota > Viridiplantae > Streptophyta > Pinopsida > Pinales > Pinaceae > Pinus > Pinus taeda. Next base: position 2,106 of record APFE030568560.1, read on the forward strand.
TAGTCATTGACGTACGATGCAACGCAGGAATAGCGTCGTTATGGGATCCAAGATTGGTGGTTTTCCAGGACTGGGTTCATACCCGAATATCCTCTCAATGTGTTTCTAATGCTCAGGAGTAGGAGAGAGAGTTTGTTTGACAGTGATATATGGACCCTCTGTACCCGGTAAAAAAGAGGGATTCTTGAACAACTAGCGGAATTTGAGATTGACTCATCAAGATGAGTATTGGATCATAAGCAAAAATTTTAACATAATACGAATCCTGGACGAGAAAAAAGGGGGGCATCGAAAGCTTGGAACCGACCATATTTCTCTTTCAAGCGGTGAGCCAAGACTTAAGCGTCATGGATGTTGATACTGTAAATGGTAACCCACACTTGGAACAACCATCGTGGAGGTCACATTAGGTGTCTTCTCATCTTGATTGATTCCTCCTTTATGAACAACTCTTTGGTAGAGATTTGTTTGTGGAGGCAACCTTCCTACTAAGCATGGGATCAGATCACTGGCCAATATCACTGGAGATAGATTTGAAAATGGCACCGTGCAATAAGCCATTTATATTTGAAAGTTCTTGGCCCCCAAAAGTCTCATCTTTTGGAAAATATGGAGGTTTGGTGGTAGGAAATTTCAATATAATGGAGAAATTAGATGCAAACATTCCAAATAAAGCTGAAGGAATTGAAATTAAGAATAAAACGATGGAACTAGATAGAATTTGGGGACATTCATACTGAGAAGTGGAAACTAGAAGTGTACATGGAAGAGATCCAACTTGCAATTATAAGAGAAGGAAAATCTGAAACCTTGGTGGAAGAGGAGGGAAAAATAATTGATGACTTGGAGCAGTGTTGCAAATAAGAGGAAATATTATGGAGAAAAAAATTCCAGAATCTATTTGTTGAGGGAGGGCGAAAGAAACATCAAGTACTTTCATAAAGCCATGATCAAGCACTGACATCACAACCATATTTTTTCCTTAACCTCAAGGGCAGGAAAAAGGTTGGTTGAACATGAGGAAATGGAGGAAGAATTGGTATCTTTCTATTAGGATTTGTTTACGGAAGGTGATTAGGATAGAGAAAAATCCATCACTAGGGTTACCAATCACATTCCCAAATTGATTAACCCAGAAAAAATGGCGCTCTTATGATGGAAATATCATCCTCCAAGGTGGAGGAAGTAGTGAAAGAAATGCCCAACAACAAAGCACCAGGTACAGATGGTTTCATAATAGATTTCTTGAAAGAGTGTTGTCCTTTTATCAATAAATAAGTACATGTCCTCATAGAGGAATCAAGGTGTCTCCAATAAGTATGGTTTAATTTGAATGTTACTTTTTTTACCCTGATTCCTAAAACCAATAACTCGACTGATCCAAGTGGATTTCAGCCTATAACATTGTGTAACGTAAGTGTACAAGATCATATCGATGGTTATTGCTAAAAGATTTAAGCCCTTACTAAAACATATTATTTCCCTAGAGCAAACAGAGTTTGTGCAGGGACAATAGATGATATTGTCATTAGCACATGAAGTAGGCCACTTGCTCAAAAAGAGCAGAAACCTTGGAATGGTTGTTAAGCTAGACCTATCTAAGACATATGATAGATTATATTAGAAATATTTGCTTAGTGTCTTGGCAACTTTTGGATCCCCCCCCAATGGATTAGATCCCTCATATTCATGCCTTTCTTTTCTATATTGTTGAATGGTTCACCCATTCGTACATTTAGAGCATCTAGAGGTCTTTGACAGAGGGGTCCTCTATCCCCTTTTTTATTTATCATAGTTGAAGAAGGACTGGGGAGATACATTAAGACGACAGTTAATCAAGGGAATCTTAAAGGAATCTGTATATTGGGCCATGATCTACCCATTATGCATCAACAATGTTGATGATATCATGTATTTTGTTGTATAAGAAGAGAACAATGGATATCATCTGTTGTCATTCTGTATTTTTGAGGTTGAGGGAGTAAACACATTGGACAACATCAAAACCACTTAGGAAGCTGGGATCTAGCTCTGCTAGCTACAGAGAGGGATCTCTCTGTTTAATTTAGCTTTGTTTTAGGCTAGTTATGGTTGTATTTGTTTGTTTTGCTTGAAATCTTTGGTTGATTTGAGTGTTATAATTCCATTGGGCTATGGAGTCTATAAACTAAACTGGAGTTTTGCATCAATTTTTAGAGGAGTTCTCACAGGGTAAGCTAGGTTGCACTAACTGGATCTTTTCATAAATTAAATGAATTGTGGAATAGCAGAAGTGTAAGGTTCAGTAGAAACCAAGGAGAAATTAAGAATTCCTTGATCTGACTTCAATGGAAAACATTAAAATTATCAACAGCCAAAATAGGGTGCTCTAAGTAACAAATCCTATTTATCTCAGTTTCTGTTGATTAATTCAGAAACTTAGAATAACAGAGAAAGGAAAAATAATGTTTAAATAAGTAGACAGAAGAGACACATCACCATTTAGTACACCACATGAATCCTGTGAAAGGTCCGTGTATTATTGATGCTCCAGTACTTGAAAATATACAATATGAAGAGGAAATTACATTCGGAAATCAACCCTTAATACTTCAAACAGTGAAGTATTTATAATCAAAATTACAAAATCGCTGTCAAACCGACAATGTATTATTAGCATAATTACAAACAATATGATCTAATCCTGGCAGACAAATAGGCCACGTAGGCAGCTGAAAGGAAAGGTGTCCCTGTTTTGATGGTTTCGGTTGCTGAGTCGACTCGAAACTATGCTGCGTTGCTGAACTGACTGTCGTGTTGGCTGCTGCACTGGCAACTTGTTTTACTGCTCCTGAATTATCCTTCAATCCAGTAAATCGACCAATTCTTCCCATCTGCTTTCATCTGGTATTGTCAATTTTGTTACCCTGCGGTAAATTTCATCTACTTCTGTGTATTTGGAAAAGGTCTGTTTCATAGTAAAAATGTGTTTTACTTCATTATGTACATAGAAATCATTTGACATGGTTTCCAAAAAAGGCCTTTGCTTTCATATTTCCCTTAATCCCACTGACCTTGATGCTGCTTCTAGCCATTTCTTTCATCTTCAGGACATAGTCTTCCTAAGTGATCAATTTTTCATTTATCATATAAATGCTTGGCAGTCCTTTCTGGATCAAAGCTTCAATTCTGTTAGTACTTGCAGCTCCAAGGTTTCACATCTTTCTTCCAACTGATAAATGAGATTTCTCTTTGTCAAGACTTTCTTGACTTCCAGAATTGTGGCAGTTCTATCAGTGATCCATACTTCTTCAAGCTCATACTTGGACTTTGAGTTCAAGAACTTGATTATGTTAGAGGCTTTTGTGGGTAGCTCTCCCAACTTTTCTCTTCCCTGCACAATAGTATTTGTAGCCTCTTCTATTAGTTCTTTCTGCTCAAATATGATTTGGATAGAAGGCCAAATCTCATTCATAGAGTCTAGTATATTCATCCAAATGGTTTCCTTGGCTTGGGCCAAGGTCTAACCAATTGAAGTGTCTCTCTCTACCTTCTGCAACTTCTCCAATAGCCTTTGGGATTTATGCATTTTAGTAACTTGAGCTGCTTCTACTTTGGCCTTTTGCACTTCTAGAGCTTTAAGTTGGCCCTGAAAAGTCTCAATCTCCTTTGACTGGAGTGACATGTTCTCCAGTGCCTTTGTTACTTGTTCAACGCTCACAGTTTGAGTGGAAGAAGTGGTTGCAGTGGTTGTCCCTATTGATGGAAGCTGATAAATAGGTATGGCATATAGGGGGACAATCGCCATCTTCAGACTCTCTTCCTTCTCCTTTATCATTTTCTCCATCTGCCTAATCTGTATATTCTGTTATATGATCAATTTCATCATATCTGCTTTCTGTGCTTCACTTTCTTCAATATCCTTGGTCATTGGATCCTCTGTGGTTGGCAACTTGAGCTGCTTTCTTAAGGATGCAATGTCCATATTCTTCTTTTTAATAATCTCCTTAGAAACATTGACATATTTGGGATCATATCCTATTTTTAGTACCAAGTCTTCCAAAGACTTGATCCTATTATCCTTTGCCAAGGAGGACACCTTCTCCATCTTCAACTGTGACTGGACATTTGAAAAAGAAACCTGCAATTTAGATAGTGACATAGCAGTGTTAGTCAAAGTGGAGGATATCATTTCACCAGTTTGCTTGTGCATCTCCATTTGATCAATGGGATGTATATCCTTTGTGCTGAATTCAAAAGTAGTTCTCTTATAGTTTGCTGCTGATTTTGGCTGTGGAATCTGGGCCTCAAGAAAGGTCATCTGCATTTTTCGATGCTCTATGTCAAAGACTGACAACAACCTACTCTGTGAGCTAGAGGTCTGCTTCTAGAATTGGTTATAGGTACTATTTTTTAAAATCTCATTTCTGAGCTTAATCTCCATGTACCTGTCAAAAACTGTCTTCTCTTTTTCTGTTTGGACATTTTGTGATTCTAGCTCATTTTCCTTGTGACGTTGTGAAGATGAAGGTCCAGTAGGAGATGTTGTGATTTTCTAGTTGTGGGTGGTGAATCTGTGATGATGATGGCAACCTGCTCTTCAGTTTCTTTGTCCAATTCTACTCTAGGAGTTAACTTTGTTCTCTTCCTGTAGCTGATCCTAAATTCTTTGGCTTCACTTCTAGTTGTTGATGATGATCCTTCCTCCCTCTGTCTTTTGCTTGATTTTTCCTGAGGAATAGGAGTCTGCAAACTAGAAGTAGAAACAAGTTGTTCTTCAACTTCCTGTAAGGTGTTTTCTGTCCACTCCAGTTGACTGACATACTGCTCTATTTCTGGCCTTGAAGTATGAATGTAAGGAGTGCTTTTGTTCTCCACTCTGAGCTTTGAAATAATGCTATAGGGGTCATAAGACCATGTAAAGCTCAAACTGAACTTCATTTCTTTAAGCATTCTATCTGCCTTTTCACCTTCTATCCTTGTGTTGCACACAAATGGGCCCACCCGTGTCTTTATTCTAAATTGTTACTTCTTCTTGGCCACTACAAAGTGGACGTCATCCAAATTCAACATTTGTCTAATATAATCTAGGGAAAAAATCCTCATTGGGAGGTAATTGTAGAGTTTATAGGGTGCCAATTCACAACCATACACCCTAATTTCTGTGTAATTTTGGTATAAATACCAATCCCGAGTCTTTGCCTAATCTGTCAAGTGAAAATTTCTCTTGATTTCCTCATTGATCCTAGGCTGTATAGCACTGTTCAGAATGTTCGTTGCTAGATGAACAAAATCTTCAATGAACTTCTTATAAGTGAATTCATGTTGTTCTCTCATGACCAATGAGGTCCAAAAGATTACTGGTTGTTGATTTCTTGCATCATCAAGTTTCTACAATTCAAAACTGAATTTGTTTGCCTGATAATAAAGGAACATGTAAATCAAAATGGAGGTGTAATTAAACACTTGTTCTGTAGGAAATTTTATGAATTGTTCATGAATACTGTCGGCCAAGAATTGAATGAATTTGAACAAAATGGAAGGCTTTCTGTTTGTGGAAAATATGGAGAGGAATCCTAAAATGGGCTTATCTACCCATTGATCAAAAAAATAACCTAAAGTTTAGGAAATCATGGATATAATTTGTTTGGCTTGATCAGGGAAGATGGAGGAAGGATATGGAGGATTACTTTTGGGTAATTGGCAATTCTCTGGCAATAAAATCTCAAATATTCTGGCTTTGGTTGAAAAATCCAGCTTTTGATAAAGCTGGGTGAGGGCTTCTAGGGAGAAAGAAACAATATTTTCCACAGTGGGGGCCAACATCATTTGGTCAATGGTCTGGGTAGGAATTGTGAAGATAATGTCATGTGTAGGGGCAATAATAGCTCTTTGGGTAGGGACATAGCATGCTTGACACCTTCTGGTAAACTCCGAGGCTTGGAGTGTTAAGGGGAAAATATAATAGGAGAGGTTGGACTCCCAGAGCCCAATTTCATCAATTTTCATCTGTGTGTTTATCTTCCAACCAACAATATAACTCAAGAAAATCACACCATTGGGCTTCGTTAATCATGTAATCTCTATTGGCTAAAGGTATATGATCTAAATCCACATAAGGGGGAATCAAAGGATTAATAGGATTATCTTGAGTCTTAGTCTTTGGAGGCATGACTGTAAAAATCTGAGAATAGGATGAATTTACAGAGGAGATTATCGAGCACAATTGAATAACAAACTATCAGGGGAAAAGGAAGAGGAAATGTTAGTTTTTTTCGTGATCTGGTCGCAGAATAAATCTAAGAGTGATCATTGTGCAAAACTGTCAATAACAGAAAAATAGGAGTGAAAAAGGGATGAGAGCGATAGGTTGAGCAGAAGAAATGATCGTGACGGGTTCAGAAGGTTTCAAACACTGCAAAAAATCACTCAATTAAAATGGTGTGGGACCTTTAGGCCTAAACGGTTACTCGAGAGAAATCAAATTTAATGCAGAATAGTCATTTTGGACGGGAAAGCATTTAATAGGCCAACGGTTATGCCATGTGGCGGACAAAGAGTGGTGGAGGAGTCATGGTGGAGTGCGGTAGAGCGGGTGATGAAAAAGTAGTTTTCAGAGCGGGTAGTAGGCAGTATACGGTTTTGGTGAGGGGGGGTGCAAAATCGCAAGAAGGCAACATGTAGGGGATGGGGCTCGATGAGAGAAACAATTTTTTCGGACCCCCCTCCCCCGGTAAAGGAAAGATGGAGAGGGGGGGCCGAAGGTGGATGAGGTGCGTTGATAGCGAGTGGGAACAGATCCCGAGGTTGTTAAGTGAAATGCACTTTAACCATAAGTGACATAAAGCTTTGTCCGCTTGTGCCTTTTACCTTTTTGTGTTCTCGATTTAGGATAAAGAAATATGAAAAATATGTAGGAGCACTTTATCCTTTGGCGTATATTTGGCCTTTTTACCATATCCTTAAAACTTAGTATAAAAATTGCATATGCATATATTTGCAAAAATGATCTAATCTACTTACCCATGACTAAACTAGCATTTTTTATTATTTCCTCTAGGGTGCACTTAGACTAGCAGACCCACATTATTTTCTTTTATACATAATGAAAAACTACCTAACCTAACCCTTATTTCTTCTATCGATCCAGATTAAACAGTTGGATCAATGTCATTTTCTACCTAACTAGTCATTTACCCTGAGTAAATTGTTGGGTAAGTCTTTATTCTCTAAATTTATAGAAATTTATAGGAGTTTAATCATGATTATACTGTATGATTAAACTAAAAGCTAGTGATTGTGGCATTTTGAACAAGCTGCACACAACCTTATATTTTTCAGTAATGAAGCAAAACTATCTGAGTAGTGGCATGTAGACTTGCAACACTTTTAGTATTATTCCTCTTTTACTTTTCTTTCTTTTGGTGGGGTTTAATATTTTCTTTTCTTTTTTCAATCTTTTTTGTTTTTCTCTTTTTCTTATTTATACCTTCTTTTCATTTTTTAATTCTTTTTTCTTTTATTTGGATATCATTGGCAGATTGACAAGTATTTACAAAATAAGATTCTTGAGATACAATACTCAATTACCTTGACATCCTATAAATTATAGGACCCTAACATCATCCTTTCAGATTTCCAGGATGCTTCAGGTTCTCTGATTAATGGGGAGAAGTCTGGTATATATTTTTTTCAATACAAGTAGGATGGTTAAGAGAATCTTGGCTAGAATCTTGGGATTTTAAGTGGGATTCTTGGATATTCCGCTTGTCACGAACTCACTCAGGAATTCGTTCTGGAAGGAAGTCATGAATCAAATTTCCAAGCATTTGGATAACTGGGCTTTTCGCTCATTAAACAAAGTAGGTCATTTCACTCTCTTGAAGGCAATATTACAAGCCATTCCGTTCTACCAGCTGTCAATCTTACCGGCTCTAAAGGAGGTATATAAGGATATAGTTTCAAGGTTCCAAAATTTTCTATTGCAAGGGGCCTAGCGGGCTAAGAAATGGCCATTAGTTTCTTGGGCGAAGGTCTGTCTCCCTAAATGGGGAGAGGGACTAGGCTTAAGGGACCGAAAGATGCTCAACAATATAATGGGGGCAAAACTATGGTGGAGATTGTTATAGGAAAATTTGGGCACATCAACCCCAACTTCTAGATCAATGATATTAGGGTCCATTAGCCCCTAATTCAGTTGTTTCTATTCCCTAATGAAGTTAACCTAAATCATGCTTTCTTCCCAAGAGTTTCATGACACCATTCATCCAAAAAATGTCCCTAAGGAGATCATCGCAGGTGGCCTTCTATCTGGCTGCAATGAATGGCAGGGACTACATTGTCTAGGTGCTATACATAGCACCTAGCCTTTGTATCACTTGCGATGAGCGAGATCCATCGAATTTTTCAAATGAATCCATTGGATTCCTCATCCAATGGATGCTTCTAGAGGTTTCTAGAAGGATTGGGATCGCTTTTGGATGAGGAAGGAGATGAACGAACCTTAATCCATTATCCCTTCCTCCATGGAACCACTTCCCAAATATGGCAAAGCATTCATGAGGGCCATTAATGGCCAAACCTCCTTTGTTCAACTATAAAAGGACCAAGCTCTCATTGGTTGGTCTAGGTTGAAACTTCTTGAGCTAAGGAAATGCTACTTGGATGAGATTAGTGGAGAGAGTAATGTTATCATGTCAAATTGTTGTTTCCATGAGGAGAGAAGGGTTTGAAGCTGGGAGGATGACACTAAATCAAACATGCATCTATGTGGGTTGTAATCTTCCTTTCTATGAATAAAGAGTTCTATGCTTTTTCCCACTCATGTGTTATGAAATGTGCATTGTATTTTTGATTCTATAATGTGTTCAATTAACAGATCGATAGGTATGCTTTGATGGTTTTCTGTCTTGGCTTGTGTGCAGGTACCTTTCAAGCGAGTTAAGTATGGAAGGGAGCGGTGAAAGCGGTCAAAGGGAAGAGGGATCGAGCGAGAGATACAGGTTGGTACTTTTTCTCCTCTTTCTTTTATCTGTTAGCTATAGGAAAAGCAATGGAATTACTTTAACTGTTGTTCTAGACTTGCTACTAGGTCTAGGGGTTAGTCGCTCGAAAAGACACTAAATTTGCCCATAAAAAAATGGTGACTCCACTAGGGATTGATCCTATCCCTTATAGTAGCTAATCAATCTCTTAGAACATTTTGACATACTTTATTCTCTGTTTTTCATCGAATTTAAGTCCAATTCACTGAAATTGAGTCAATTTTGAGCATAAAATTGTCATTTTGCAATCATCGCAGCTCTGTAACTGAGACAATGCACTGAATGACACCCTCTGCATAGAGACAATGCTATGCATCGCACTGTCCCTCACTCTGACTTGCGATGATTCCTTTTGGATCAGTTTTCCCAACTAGGAGCTGAAGCCTTAAGTCAATTTTCAGTGGTTTGAATTGTTTGTTGGATTTAGATGAGTTCTTGTCTCTGGAAGCAGTCTTTGTTTCCTTGTTTCAACCCATTTTAGACTGGATTGTTAAATTTTTGTTTATGTATTCGTTTATTATTTGCAGTCCTTAGTCGAAAAGTAGTTTCAGTCGATTGTTTTGTCAAATACGAAGTGTCGTGAAATCTTCCTTCTTAGAATAATCGATTGGTCTATTTTATGCATCTGATTCATATTTTCGTTTAAGTGTTGAAAATATTCGTTTCCTTAAAGTTGAAAGTGTCATTTAGTCTTCCTTTATCTTTAAGTGAAATTGTCATAAATCGACATTTGTGTGAAAAGAGCTTTTGAATCATTGTGCATTTGTTCTTTTTAGTGCATAATTCACATTAAGGAGAACTGAAAAGAAAAAGAAATACATGTAATTGCATCTTAGAGTTTGATTGTGTGTGCTTAAATAGAATAGTTAGGGAAATGCATTAGTGAGTGCTCTTTGTTATTTGATCCAAAAAGTACTTGTTTGCTCTATCTCTTATTAGTTAGGATTTTCATTGTTGAAAGCAAAATGAAAGAGTGCTTCTCATTTTAGTTGCATTCTTAGGAATCTAAACATCACATGGTGAAACCCAAAGGCAAATTTTAAGTAAGATCAACCTCAAATTAACCTCAATTAACCTAAAAATGCATTGGAATTTAACACAAACATCTAGAGGTGTCTAGGCTAGAGACGTGTTCCAGTGTCTTAAAACCTAGTGGCTGTCGTTTCATTGAGGTTGGGTGATTCCTCCTCTCTAAACCGGTAAGTACTAGTACGGACTTGTGCTCCCTGTACCATCATGTATATAGTGGGAGACCCCAATAGGCTTAAATCCTTTATCCCTAGGAAGCCGAGTCTTTCGCCTAACTGATCACAATGCACTGAACACATCATTCAGAAAGATTGACTATCGTACGGTAAATCCTTGGTAATTTCTCTTTAATTTACCACCAAGGCGTATATTACAGTTTTGTGATTAGTTTGGTAAACCCTCTTGCTTAGTGTCTCCAGAGTAGTCACTTTTGTTCCTTTTCGACTCCTTAAAAGAAAAGGTCCATCTAAGCACTTGTCCTTTCAAGCTCATTAAACAACGAAAGCAACTAGAGTCATCTTTTGTTTTTTCTTGACTCTTAAAACATGAAAAATCAAAGTTAAGTTCTAGTGTCATAAAAGTTAATTGACCACGAAAACATCCCTTTTTACATAGTTGAGTTAGGTTGATAAGAAAAATCAGCAATTCTGGAGGAAGATCAACCTCCACTCTGTCGTTCGAGGAGAGTTACGAGCAAACTGCCCTTGCCACCGGAAGCGACACCCATCTGGTCAAGGCGTACTCGTCAAACTGAGTCTGGTACTTCATTTGAATTACCAAAGCTTCCTATCGTAGCTAGTACTGAGCCTCAAGTTACTCGAACTATTTCTGGAACATCTGTTACACAAGAGGAAGTTACTCAACTACCTGAGGCCACTATAACAGAAACAAGTGAACAAGTACCTGAAGTTGATCCACAACTTGAAGTTAATCAACCAGAAGCTACTTCAAAACTTGAACCTGTTCAATTGGAATTTGATCCAGAACCCATAGCAGTTGAAATCGAAGACATTCCTGAACCTGAAGTTGTTCACAAACCTTCCATTGAAGCTGAAGTTGTTTTACCGGAACATCTAGACTTTGACCTTGAACATTCAGAAATTGTTACCGAAATACCTCAGTCATCTATAGTTCTTGAAACTCCATATTTAACACCAGAAGTCTTTTTTGGACCTGACGGTGAAATCCTTCCACCTGGATTAATCACTGTAGAGGAAGAAGTTGAAGAAGATTCTACCCCCGGAACTCCACATCATTTTGGACCTGGTTTATATCTTTATTCTGAATCTCTTCCTCGTTCTGTTGTTGCCTCTGAAATACCACTTGATTCATTAGGTCAACTTTTGGGTCAGCTAACCATGGCAGAACAACCGCAAACATCCCAGACTGCTTCATCTGATGCAGCTGCGGCAGAGTCTTTTGCTGCTACTTCTTCGATGTTTACAACCACACCTGAGTCACATTTATATGGACAACCATCCGTCCCAACTGGTTACCAGTCTATTTCTGGAGTCCACTCAGGGGTTTCATCTTTTCCATGGTCATCTCCCATGTCATCATCAAGAATTTTACCTGGTTCTTCTTATCAAGGACAAAAGTTTGATCTTGGGTATCAGTATCAAACTGGCAATACGGTGAACAAAGACCCATTTATCCTCTTAACACTGGATTGCCACCATATGGTCAACAATATGCCTATTCACAACATCCTCCCTATCAAGGAGGACAACCCTATGGTTATGTCCTGTCGTATCTAGGTCAGCTTGAAGTGAGAGTTTGTCAGTGGCAGCCAACTATGCCACCACAACCAAGGCTTGTGTATCCGACACAACCTATGCGAACTGAGCCAATTATATCGACCCAACCTATCATAACTATGGAACAATAGATACAAGCTCAACTCGTTGTATCTCAACCTATGCAAGTTAGTTCCACTGCCTCACAACCTGTTGTGGCTAGCAACAACCCACCTTTTTATTTAGTATTAGTAATAACACTAAATAAATGGGGACCCTTCTAAAAAAATAATAAAAAATTAGCACTTAGAATTCCCTTTCAATAAAACACACTATCATAAACTTAGGAAAAACATCCACAAACGCAAAATCTTAAGTATTATGAAAAGTCTAAAATAAAATCATTCTCTTAATGATGAACATTGCATCACAAAAGGGTAACGAAGGACATCATATATAAAGAAACTGTCAGAATTGCGAAAATGCGATGATGCGAGATCGCAAGCCATACAGATTCATCACATATCGCAGATTCCATATTTCACAATGTCACCTAAGATAAAATGTCCCGATATTGCGAAATGTGATAAAGCATCTCGCAAATCACATCTCGTAGTCACATAATGAAGCAAAAGATTGTTAACGAACAAGGATTAGCGATATTGCAATCTGCAATATTGCGAAGCAAATCGCAAAATTGCTTTATCACAGATCAAAAGGGCTCACAGTTTGATGAAATATTTCTCGTCATCTGATACCAAGTTATGGGCATTAATGTCAAATTAGTGGTTTATTGATGGTTATTTATGAGAAATGATTTAGATCTGAACAAAAGGGTTATTTCACGTAAGGTGATATATTTGATGTGATTTTGAAATTAAGAGCTTTTCCGTCACCTTATTATTTACCATCATTTTTTATCTTTCTTATTGTGTCTTAGTTCTCTACTTGTGAACTTACAGGAGCGGTACGTAGAACAATACACAGAGCAGTGCACAGAACGTGATGGGGAAGAAAGGAAAAACTCCGTTATCTGAAAAAATAGAGATTACTCCATTATTCACGGACACCACCCGTACTAGAGAAGCAAGGATATCTACTTGGGAAGACATGTTTAGTCTACTGGAGGAAGAAAACCCAAGAGTCATGGAGGTTACAGCTACGGAAGATGAACGCGGGTCATCCGAAGCATCACTTATAGAGTTTGCATGCTCATTCCTGCATCGTATCACAGCAAGACCAAAAATACTTCCCTATACGGATATGGTCAAATGGGTGATAGATGATGTTGAGATAATGGACAAGAAATTCAAGTCGCATAACCAGGAGGTTATAGGATCATTTACTCCACAAAATTTAAGACGCATGTATCATTTACCAGAGCCATAGGCTAGCTATAACAAATAGTTCGTGGAGAAATTGACCAAGGAGAATGAAGATTTGGCGAAATGCACCAAAAGTTGGTCAGCGAAGGAAGAGTCAAATTGAGGCTTCTGTGATCCATAACAATTGTAAGAAGCAATTTCGGCGTAAATCACATTCAGAAAATTATTCTGAATATGATTTATGCCGAAATTTCTTCTTACGAAGGAAGAGTTGTTAAAGAAGGACAAATATGATATGTAAAACACTGGTTCCCTCTCTTCTCCTTATTGTTTCGTTGCTGCAATGTTATGTAGGCTATTCAAAAAACCTGATATCAATAAGTTTTCATCCGAGTGGCTACCCCTATTGGATGCGGCCACCAACGCCACTATAATGGATTGGGCCCAAATATTGTCTAATAACTTAGCCTCTGCTATTTGGAATTACGGACTAAAAGGAGTCCTTCTCAGAGGATTTATCCTCCCTTTTATCTAGCTGCCTATGTCATGGATGCTATGTGTTTTGTTTCTAAATTTCCTCTCATGGGTTGGAAATGGATGGTACAGAATCCCTTACCCATTCAAGTCTACCATAAGGAACTGTGGGATTCTAAGTTCATCCCATTTTTTGATAAAATATTCCATGGAGTTATGCTACCCATTCACAAGATGTTGTATAATACAGATGCCCCAAGATTTTCCCCTGAAGCCGAAATTGATATTCTCCTTATGGGAAGATGGTTCGAAGAATAATTTTTCACTTATATCAGAGTATTCAGAAGCATTGCCTCTCTTCATGTACTTCCCTTGTATGTTCCTAACAAATTGATGGCTCGAGAAATAGCCTACCAAACCTGTGGGGTTGGAGGAATGAGCAGAGAAATTAAGGACAAGAAAAAGGTAATCAGGCCGCAATTCCTGGTGGTCTGTGGGGCTTTTTCATTGTTTGATCTAGGTCACGATTTCAAGGAAGTAGACAACATATTGAGTCTAAGATTGCTTAAGTTCCCAGGGAGACAGTTTGATCCCTTTGATGTGATAATTTTTTTTACCACGGCAGTTAAAATAAAGGTGTTCACTAAGGAAGATGATCTCTTCGATGACGTTTTCCAGCAGAAGAGCACACTCAGAGACATCTTACACTGGGCCCAAATCTAGTTTGGCCCAACAGAATTCCAAGAATTTAAACTCTACGGAGAACGAAGATTGGCAAATCTCCCCTTGGATAAATTGCGCATAGAACCAATGAGGGAACCCACTCCCAGCATTAGCATGAGTGGAAGCCCAGGGCTAGACAAGTCTAAATCTAAGTCTGGAAGAGAATCGCCAGAAAGGTCTAGACGGTCAGAGAGCGATCACAACAAGAGTGAAGGATCACTCAGGGATACTACCCAATCCAAGGAGAATCCTGAATAGCAAGTGTTGTCGCCAACATAGGTGGAAATTCCCGCTCCCCTCATCCAGCCAACAAAGCCATTAAGAACAGAGCTGGAGAAAGAATGGGAAAACTTTAATGAATTTATCAACATAGGGGAGCAAAACGTGGAGACACCAAGGAATCCAGCACAGACAATCACAGAAATGGTGATTGAAACAGTTGTCAATGCTCTAGAAACTGAGCACATTCCCATAGCTCCATCATCTGAAATTATACTAAAGATAGAGGAAATCCCTCCTCTAGATTTGTTTTACATTCTGCAGCACAAAGCTGTGGTTAGGAGACAAAGAAAGAAGCGAAAACTAGACAACATGCTCTCACCTGAAGTAGAGCCGCTGGATGTCCTTTGGCAAGACCCTACCGTTGATCCGACAGAGAACATGACTAGATTGTCCCAAATCGCAAGAGCTTATGCTTCTGCTACTATTGAAAAAGCATCAATTGAAAGAGCTGCATGCAATACCTGTTGCACCTCTTACTTCTGTTGTAATCTCGCAAGCTTCTCATGAAATGGATAGACCTCCAGCTAGTATGGCAAATAAAGTTGACCCAAATGATATTGCTTTAATTGGAGGTAGGTCAAAATACCATACTCCTCCATTCCTCCTTACTTAGGAAATTTTCAATAAAATTTGCATAATTGTTTGGTAGATTCAGGTGCTTCATCTAATATTTTTCCTAAAACAATTTGTGCAAAGTTAAGCGTCCAACCTCAAAAATCTCTAGTACGCATAGTTCAGCTGGACTGGTCGCAAGTTGAAGTAATTGGTGAACTAAATCAAGTGACCATAAGGCTCTCATCGAATCCAAAGGTATGTCAAGTCATTCATATTTTAGTTGCAGATATTCCTGAATTTTATGGTTTAATTCTTAGTAGGGATTGGTTTGAAAATCTTCATGGATACTTTGCCACCGACTGGTCACACATGTGGCTCCCTTACAATGGTAAAACAAATCAGATAAAGGTTGAGCGAGAAAGACATCAAAAATACATAGTGACGGAACTGGAAGGAGAAAATGAACCTATAAGGTACAACAACAATATAATTAGGAATTATTCTGTTGACTCTTTCTTAGGAAATTTTGACGCAGCCCAGGCCTCTCCTAGGCCACAACTACCAGGATCTCTGACAACCAAACATATAAAAGCTTGGTTCACGCGATTTGAAATCTCATGATTTATAACAGCTCCCTTAAAAAAAACATATTGGAATTCGACTTGCGCACCCTTTAATAAATGAACATGCTCATGTATCACACTGCCTTATATGGATCCACAACAAACTATATATCTACTCACGGTATGATTGCCAAAGAAAAGGCTCGTATAGAGATATTACCATCCTTACTATATGTAAGACTCGTTATCTATACAACTGTTCTCTTCTTTTTCTGCGATTTAGATCTCTGCACCCTCCATACAATTCCATTGACGCATACACAACTCGGCGATCAATTCAACAGAGGTCTTCTTCAGCGGACCGATCTAATTCGATGCAGCATATACCTCCAATTGCGCCGGTCAATTCAATCAACTGCTCTCCACTTCCAATATGCCGGCCTGTCGATATATTTTATCACAATTCATATATAATCACTTCAAATTTGGAACTCGCACCCGTTACAATACACGCCTTCACTTCTTTGACCGGATACAAGGCGACCTTCCTCGTCTTCATTTGGAGATGGTGATGGTTATGGACCGCGTTACCATGCCAAAGGCGCACCTTTCTCTTGGACTTTCCGCTGCACACATTCCCCTTTTACGCTGACAGATGGATACATATAGATATACGCTGATCACAACACAACCGAAACTACAGATGTCACCACCACGCGTGTAGGAAAAACACTCGATTTCCACCATCTGTCATTCGATGCGCGCAAACCATAATTGCATTCAAAGAATAAAACAAAGTCTCGCCCTTTCCTCCACTCCAAAGTTTCGATCCAATCCAAATTGGAATCGGAGTTCGCCAGAACTGAATGTTAGTTGAATTATCACCGATCTTCAATGCCGATTCGGACTTTCGGACTTGATACAATTCTAAATTGAATTGAGAATTAATTTAACTCCGCTCCAAATTTCCGCGAAGTCCTCTCCAGTGAATTTAAGAAAAGCATAGTCGACAACCATTTAAATTGAATGTACAGCAAAACAAAGCTCTGACTTCCACGATTCATCATAAATGAAATGCACAGCACATCTATATATCTACTTTACACACCTCCGCGGCAATTCTTTATTATTGGCGCTCCCATGAATCCTTTAAAATAAACATATAATTACTGGACTTACCTACACAGCCTGTATGTATCCATTGTATACATACGCGTCCACGACATGCTCACTTGAACAGAGATATATATATATATATTCGCGGCTCGTTCAATTCGAATGAAGGCTTGGTTATATACCACGCCTCTACAAGAGTGATGACCCCCATACGATCCTCCGTAATATCTGTTGACTGTAATTTTAAATCGATGCGCATGCATAAGTCGCGATTCCGCCTCTGTTACAATACACATATAACCATTATGCCCATCCACAGGATTTAGAAACTGGCATACAAACCAATGAACAGTTCCGAAGGTCCTCTGGCCTGGTAAATTCGCATGGGAACCATCAGCACCGTGCGATTTCAACACTATATAACTGCATATAGGTGCGCATAATAAATCAAGCCTGTCTATATATCACGAAGTGAAAATCGTTTCACCATTATTACCCAGAATATCTATCTATCTATCTCTCTCT
>APFE030568560.1:33385-72323 GCA_000404065.3 Pinus taeda
GTTGACTGTAATTTTAAATCGATGCGCATGCATAAGTCGCGATTCCGCCTCTGTTACAATACACATATAACCATTATGCCCATCCACAGGCTTTAGAAACTGGCATACAAACCAATGAACAGTTCCGAACGTCCTCTGGTCTGCAATGTCATCTCAGAACGTGGGATTAATGATAAATACGCACAACAACTGCGCGTTAAGCAATGAAAGGCAACCGGTTTAACACACATGGTAAATTCGCATGGGAACCATCAGCACCATGCGATTTCAACACTATATAACTGCATATAGGTGCGCATATAAAATCAAGCTTGTCTATATATCACGAGGTGAAAATCATTACACCATTATTACCCAGAATATATATATGTATACGCCACAGTGAATTAAAAGCCAAGGCAAAACAACCATGAATACACAGTAATTAGAATGTGCTGTCCGCCCACAGAGTTTAGCAATTTCAACATTATCAAACATCGATTTCTGCCATTAACCACAGAATCATCTCAGAATTCTATTAAATCCAACATATTCATATTTACAATAAAACAGACATTCACACAGAGTTTCTTCATGGCCAGATATGCAAATCCATGGCCCTTTTACAAATTGCCAAGGCTCCCAAGGAGAACCTTGCTCACTCTATACACTCTCCTCTTCAATGCTTTTGAGGCTTAATAATTTATACAATTTAAAAAGAATCATTTAATTAAATGTTCAATCCCTTCACTTCCTCAACAAATCCCTAAATCTCTCAACATCCCTAAAAGATAGATTCTCATCCCTAAGACTTAGAAACTAATTCCAACTTAAGCTCCCTCATTAATTCTAACTCTATTTTCTCTCATATTCCTTAAAAGAATATTTACAAAATCCTCACTTTCTCTTATTTTATTAAAAATAACAAATTAATTAATAAAATATTAAGAATTGTCACACCCCCTTTAATCACATATTTACAATGAAAAAATGGTCTTGATGCTCCTGCATCAAATTTTAATGCTCATACTTCACCTTATTTAGAACATTCTGTTTTGTCTCAAGTAGAAAACTTTTCTCAAACATATAGTTCTAAATGTGTTAATTTTGTAGATAGTCCTGTAAATAACTCTTTGTTTTGGAAATTATTTTTTGATGGTTCTAAGTCTAATGATGTAGCAGGAGCAGGATGTGTATTAGTTAGTCCAGAAGGGAATAAAACCATGCTAACCTGTAGACTTGAGTTCGATTGCACAAACAACACTGCAGAATACGAAGCTTTAGTGCAAGGGCTGTACAAAGCAATCGGACTCGACATCAGGTATCTACAAGTCTTTGGAGATTCTGAGATTGTTATTAAATAGGTACAAAATACTATACATTTTCTATCAGGTCATTTAAATCATTATCAATCTTTAGTACAAAATCTGATTGCACATTTTATAGCATTCAATATTTCATCCATTCCCAGACTCCAAAATGCTAGTGCTGACCTCCTGGCTAATGTAGCTTCCAAGCTAATTCCCTCAGAAGACTATAGCCCAAACAGATTCTCAATCGAATTGATCTTTAGGCCCTTCATCCCTGATAATGTTACCAACTGGAGAATTTTTAACGAAGACCCTGATATTGTAAGTTTCCTGACTTCAGAAGGATCTTACAGTAATTAGATAATTGACGAGGACCAACATGACAAGCAGTTACAACAAGAGAGCACCAATAATGCCATACCAAAATTTGTAGTCAAGTTAGAAGACCTATATGATTTAAAATACAGATTCAAAAGTTCTACCAATTCAAAACTTCAGAGTTCAACTCTGAACTATGAATTAGTAAATCTAGGAATGGATACTAAGCCGCAAAATATCAACTTAGGTCTTGGTCTAGCTCCAGAAGAAAAATTAGTCTTTGTTCGACTCCTAAAACAGTATAAAAATGTATTTTCCTAGAATTACGATGACCTTAAGACTTACGACACTTCAATCATTCAACATACTATCCCGATGATAGTTGATGAAAGACTAGTCTAGCAAAAGCTGAGGAAGATCCATCCT
The DNA here is from genome assembly GCA_000404065.3 of Pinus taeda. Lineage (NCBI taxonomy): Eukaryota > Viridiplantae > Streptophyta > Pinopsida > Pinales > Pinaceae > Pinus > Pinus taeda. Next base: position 35,419 of record APFE030568560.1, read on the forward strand.
AATTTGGAAAGTCAGATTAAGTCTGAGCTTAATAAATTGTTGAAAGCCAAAATTATTTTTCCTGTTCGGCATTCTAGATGGGCTTCAAATTTGGTTCCAGTCAGAAAGAAAAACGAAGACATTCAAATTTGTATTGACTTTCAAAATCTTAACAAAGCCTGCCAAAAGGATAATTTTCCCCTGCCTCCTATCGAACAAATTTTACAAGCAGTTGCGGGATTAGAATTGATGTCCTTTTTAGATGGTTTCTCCGGCTACAACCAAGTCTTGGTCCATCTGGATGATCAGCTAAAAACCACATTCAGAACCAAATAGGGTACCTTAGCATATCAAAAGATGCCTTTTGGGTTGATTAACGTTGGCGCCACATTTCAAAGGGCCATGGATATTGCATTTAAGGGATTAGTAAACAAATCAGTGGTGATTTACTGAGATGACATAACGGTATATTCTAAAAAACGTAGTAATCTCCTCATATATTTAAAGTAGATCTTTCAACGTTGTCAAAGGTATGGAATTTCACTTAATCCAAAAAAAGTCCTTTTTTACATTAAGTAAATGAAAACTTCTTGGATTTATAGTGTCTAAATCTGGAATACATATTGATCCAGATAGGATTAAGGAAATTTCTGAAATATCCTTACCACATAACAAGAAAGCAATGCAATCCTTCCCTAGTCAAATTAATTTTGTGAAAATATTTGTCCCAGACTTCTCAAGAATTGTGTCACCATTACAAGCGATGATCAAGAAAAAATCACTCTTTAAATGGGGTCAAGTAGAATATGAAGCATTCAATTTGATTAAGCAAGCGATTGTTAATGCCCCATCCCCAACGACTCCAAATTTTTTTGATCCTTTCATTTTGTATACATTTGCCTCTGAGAAGTCATATGCTGCAATACTCACGCAAGCCAATCAAGACAAAGCGGAAGCCCCAATTGCTTTCTTTAGTTCAAATTTGCAAGGAGCTGAATTAAATTATTCTAAAGTTGAGAAACAAGCTTATGCAGTTTTCAAAGCAATCAAACACTTTAGACCCTTTATTCTTAAGACCCATACAAAGATAATAGTGCTGTTCCGAGCAGTAAGAAATCTCTTGGTACAGAAAGATGTGGGTGAAAAGAGAGCAAATTGGGTCACTGCCCTACAAGAATATGACGCTAAGATCAAGCCAACAAATATTGTAAAAGCTCAAGGCTTTCGCAAAATGTTGGCTGGAGTATCGCTTATATCAGAAATACCATCTCCTAATCAAGAGGTACAAACGTATGAGGTAAGCCTAAACGATATTGAATCGAGATATGATGATATCATGTTTTATTTAAAAAATGGATATGCTCCTTCAAATCTGAATCATATAAAGAAAAGAGCCCTAAGATTGAAAGCTAAGCAATATCAACTCGTAAACGATGTACTTTTTAGGATGAAATATGATTCTATTCTTCTTCGATGTCTTGAGAAATTTGAAGCTAAAAAAGTGTTGCAGAAACTCCATGATGGAATAGCAGGTGGACATTATGCAGTAGATGCAACAACACACAAAATTTTGCATGCATACTATTGGCCTACTTTATTTAAATATGCACATAGCTATGTAAGGAAATGTCAAGTTCGTCAAACTGCTGCTAGAAGATAGAAGAAACCATCATTGCCATTGCAACCGGTTAATATCGACCAACCATTTGAGCAATGGGGATTGGATATAATAGGTGAGATCATTCCTCACTCTTCTAAACAACATAGGTACATCCTTACAACTACATATTATTTTACTAAATGGGTAGAAGCATTTCCTCTCAAGACAGCTAATGCTGAACATATCATCGATTTCATAGATTAGTTCATAATTACCAAGTTTGGCTTACCTTCTGCTTTAATGTTTGATAGTGCATCATATTTTTCTGGAAATGTTATGACTGAATTTGCACTTAAAAGAGGTTTTAAACTGAAGTATTCTACCAATTATTACCCACAAGGGAATGGGTTGGCTGAATCAACAAACAAAAACCTAATCAGAATCATTAAGCGAACTATTGATCAGAATCATAGAAATTGGCACAAATCTTTGATGTATGCTCTCTAGGCAGATCGAATAACTCAAAAGGCTTCCATTGGCACTTCTCCCTTTAATTTAGTTTATGGGAAAGAAGTAGTTCTCCGAACTCATCTAGTGATTCCTTCTTTAGCCTTAGTTCAATTTATTGAAGAAACACCTTCTTCATCTTTGCAACTAAGACAATTGTAGATCCTTAAGCTAGAAGAGCAACGAGAACAGGCTAAAATTACCCATGTGCATCATCAAGCATTAATAAAGGCTTCTTTTGATTCAAACATGGTATCTAGGAAGGATTTTCAAATTGGAGATTTAGTATTGAAATGGGATAAAGCTCACGAAGAAGGCAAACATTCTAAATTCCAAGGGATGTGGCTTGGACCATTCCAAATTGTTGAAATCATAGGTCCATCAACTTTCATGTTGCAAGATTTAGCAGGGAAAGAGAATCTTTACCTGTTAATGGGCAGATCCTTAAAAAATACTTTCCATAGAAGATGACCTCTTCTATTTTTGTAAATTATTATTTATAGCTTTATTTTGATAATAAAATAGGTTGTAAATGGTTACTGTTGGGTTTCACGAAAAATATTAGTGTCTCTTGTAAGTTTTTTTTTTTCGCTTGTATAAATAGAACTGATTTGGAAAATTAATCATTATTTTGAAAAATATAATCAAGTGCTACAAGCTTGAAAATTTTACTAGTTTCAACCGTACAAATTTTGATTAAAAACAACCTTTAGTGGGAATTTGTTTTATATCGGTCATAAAAAGCATCAATAACAAAACGAAGGTTCTCTGTAGAAAAGTTGTCTTCAAAAACTCTATAATTGTCGTCCGGAGCTATTCTTAAGGAACCAATGACTTCCTCCCAACTTAGGGAATTACAAGTTTCAAAGAATAATCCACTTATGCACTATGAACTTAAAAAATAAGAGGTCTCATCAAGAGCCGACTTATCATGATCATAAAGATTATAACTAGCTGACAATGCCAAGCTGCATACCAAAACAGGGCAATGACTCAAGATTGTTACAATCAATAGACAAGGGGTCTCATCACGAGCCAACTTGTTCAGTAAATTTATAAATCAAGTGAATGGCACTGTCAAAATTTGGCCACCAAACCAAGACATTTTTCTTTAAGAATTAAAAGGAAATGAAAGCAATAAGTGTGAATGTGGATTTATCTTTGAAAATTGTGTACTTCTTGAAGTAGGATACTAGATCATTGTTGGGTAACAGGTTACCCTATCGAGGCTATAAATTCCTGCTGGCAGAAGAGGATCTACCTATGATAAATGAGCATACTTAAAACTGATCTACAGAGATGTCTTTGTTTTTATCCTTATAAACCAAGTAGTGACTAATGTAAATGCAATGACTAGCTTTGGGAAGAAAATATCAGAATTAGCATGGAAGGAACAAACTATTGTTAATGGCAAAGAGCATTATGCACTTTATATTTCTGTAATAAAGTTTAATTTTCCAGAAAACTTTTCTGTTTTGGAAGTTTTAGAAAATTCAAAAGATAATCAGAGATAACTGGTTCTTTCTAGTGAATCGCCAATTGTTGTGGCCAACAACAACCCCCCTTTTTATTTAGTATTAGTAATAACACTAAATAAATGGGGACCCTTCTAAAAAAAAATAAAAAACTAGCACTTAGAATTCCCTTTTAATAAAACACACTATCATAAACTTAGGAAAAACATCCGCAAATGAAAAATCTTAAGTATTATGAAAAGTATCAAATAAAATCGTTCTCTTAATGATGAACATTGCATCGCAAAATGGTAACAAATGACATCATATATAAAGAAACTACTGGAATTGCGAAAACACGATGATGCGAGATTGCAAGCCACACAGATTCATCGCATATTGCAGATTCCATATATCGCAGCACCACCTAAGATAAAACGTCTTGATATTGCGAAATGTGACAAAGCATCTCAAAAATCGCATCTCGCAGTCGCATAATGAAGCAAAAGATTGTTAACGAAAAAGGATTAGCGATATTGCGATCTGCAATATTGCGACGTAAATCGCAAAATCGCTTTATCGCAGATCAAAAGGGCTCACAGTTTGATGAAATATTCCTCGTCATCCAATACCGAGTTATGGGCATTAATGTCAACTTAGTGGTTTATTGATGGTTATTTATGAGAAATGATTTAGATCCGAAAAAAGGGTTATTTCACGTAAGGTGATATATTTGATGTGATTTTGAAATTAAGAGCTTTCCCATCACCTTATTATTTACCATCATTCGTTATCTTTCTTATTGTGTATTAGTTCTCTACTTGTGAACTTATAGGAGTGGTACGCAGAACAATACACAGAGCAGTGTGCAGAACGTGATGGGGAAGAAAGGAAAAGTTCTGTTATCTGAAAAAATAGAGATGACTCCATTATTCACGGACACCACCTATACCAGAGAAGCAAGGATATATACTTGGGAAGGCATGTATAGTCTGCTGGAGGAAGAAAACCTAACAGTCATGGAGGTTACAGCTACGGCAGATGAATGCGGGTCATCCGAAGCATCATTTACAGAGCTTGCATGCTCATTCCTACACCGTATCGTAGAAAGACAAAAAATACTTCCCTATACAGATATGGTCAAATGGGTGATAGATGATGCTGAGATAACAAACAGGTAATTCAAGTCGCGTAACCAGGAGGTTATAGGATCATTTACTCCACATAATTTAAGACGCATGTGTCATTTACCAGAGCCACAGGCTAGCTATAACAAACAGTTCGTGGAGAAATTTGCCAAGGAGAATGAAGATTTAGCAGAATGCACCAAAAGATGGTCAGTGAAGGAAGAGCCGTTAAAGAAGGACAAATATGGTATGTACAGCACTGGTTCCCTCTCTTCTTCGTATTGTTTCACTACTGCAATGTTATGTAGACTATTCGGAAAACCTGATATCAATAAGTTTTCATCCGAGTGGCTACCCCTATTGGATGCGGCCACCAATGCCACTATAATGGACTGGGCCCAAGTATTGTTTAATAACTTAGCCTCTGCTATTTGGAATTATCGGACTAAAAGGAGTCCCCCTCAAAGGATTTATCCTCCCTTTTTTCTAGCTGCTTATGTCATGGATGGTATCTATTTTGTTTCTAAATTTCCTCTCATGGGTTGGAAATGGATGGTATAAAATCCCTTACCCATTCAAGTCTACCATAAGGAACTGTGGGATTCTAAGTTCACCCCATATTTTTATAAAATCTTTCATAGAGTTATGCTACCCATTCACAGGATGTTGTATAATACAGATGCCCCAAGATTTTCTGCTGAAGCCAAAATTGATATTATCCCTGTGGGAAGATGGTTCAGAGAAGAATTTTTAACTTATATCAGAGTATTCAAAAGCATTTCATCTCCTCGTGTACTTCCCTTGTATGTTCCTGACAAATTGATGGCCCGGGAAATAGCCTACCAAACCTGTGGGGTTGGAGGAATGAGCAGAGAACTTAAGGACAAGCAAAAGGTAATCAGGTTGCAATTCCCTGTGGTCTGTGGGTCTTTTACATTGTTTGATCTAGGTCACATTTTCAAGGAAGTAGACAACATGTTGAGTCTACGATTGCTTAAGTTCCTAGGGAGACAGTTTGATCCCTTTGATGTGACAAATTTTTTTACCACGACAGTTAAAATAAGGGTGTTCACTAAGGAAGATGATCTCTTCGACGACGTTTTCCAGTAGAAGAGCACACTCAGAGACAACTTACATTGGGCCCAAATCCAGTTTGGCCCAACAGAATTCCAAGAGTTTAAACTCTACAGAGAACGAAGATTGGCAAATCTCTCCTTGGATAAATTGCGCGTAGAACCAACGAGGGAACCCACTCCCAGCATTAGCATGAGTGGAAGCTTGGGGCTAGACAAGTCTAAATCTAAGTCTGAAAGAGAATCACCAGAAAGGTCTAGACGGTCAGAGAGCGATCACAACAAGAGTGAAGGATCAGTCAAGGATACTACCCAATCCAAGGAGAATCTTGAGCAGCAAGTGTTGTCGCCAACACAGGTGTAAATTCCCACTCCCATCATCCAACCAACAAAGCCATTAAGAACAGAGCTGGAGCAAGAATGGGAAAACTTTAATGAATTGATCAACATAGGGGAGAAAAACATGGAGACACCAAGGAATCCAGCACAGACAATCACAGAAATGGTGATGAAATATTTGTCAATGCTCCAGAAATTGAGCGCATTCCCATAGCTCCATCATCTGAAATTATACTAAAGATAGAGGAAATCCCTCCTCTAGATGTGTTTTACAGTCCGTAGCACAACGTTGTGGTCAGGTGACAGAGAAAGAAGCGAAAGCTAGAAAACATGCTTTCACCTGAAGTAGAGCCGCTGGATGTCCTTTGGCAAGACCCTACCACTAATCCGACAGAGAACCTGACTAGATTGTCCCAAATCACAGGAGCTTATGCTTTAGCTACTATTGAAAAAGCATCCGAAGTTCAACTCTTGCTTAAAGATAAAGAGGATAAAATCCTATTTTTGCAGCAACAGCTACAGCAGGCCAACGTTAGCTGGGAAGTAGAAGAAAAGTTGGTAAAGTTACAATAGGACTTTTAGCAAACGTAGCTGGGTTATCAAAGCAGTATGGCCAAAAAATAACAGCAGTTACAGGCCACGTTAGAAATGCACAAAGATGACCCTAAAGTCGCATAATTTTTCACATAGGCCCTTGCCCTAAATGATCAACTCTTGCAATAGCAGGAAATGTTTTGCCAAAGAATATTGCAACAGAACTCTCACAGCGAAATGAGCGACAAAATCACAAGTCAAGTCATAGATTTGCGACTTGATTATGATTTAATTGATAAGAAATTTTCTAATTATTTCAATTGGCAGGAATCAGAGGAAGGCAAGAAAGCAGGGTTTCCCAACATCAATGAATCCCACAAAGAAATGTTGTTTAATAAATGGGATGCACAGATTAAAAAAGCAAAATAGGCAGTGGAAGAAGCAACGACAGCAACAAGCGATGTCATTGATTGTGTCAATGAAAATCTGCACAGATCCAACCTAATATCGGAAACCACTCCAGGATTTCTCCCAAAAACGCAGCAACTGCAGACAACTTGGAGACAGAAAGCTGAAGAAAGAGAAAAATCAATCAAAAAAGTTAACTAAGTTAAAATGAGACACTTACTCGCAATATTTGGTGAAACCACACATTCAGTGTATGACTCTGAAGTGCCTTACAAATTCCGCCGAGAAGATAGCGCGAACGCTTGTTGATTCCGTTTTCATAGGACAATTAAAATCGGAGGTCGGCCAACCAACACTCCTGAAGCCAATGTTGGATGCTGGATGCTTGCGACTTAAGAGAACATATGCATAGTTGATCTTTAGGTACAGTTTCAGTTTAATTTCAATTTATTTTTTCTTTAGATGAGGATGGTCATTTAAACCTCCTTCTATATTTTTGTAATAACTATTTTAATATTTAGTTAGTAGTATTTAAACCCCTCTCATGTATTTAGAGAGGGGTCCAGAAATTTATCAAAAATAGTTCTTCAGAACATGCACTTTTGCCCCCTGAGGAGGTTTTGATAAATGAATGGAATGAGATTTATTTATATCTGTGTTTAATGTCTGCTACTGAAATGCACTTTTGTACTCTTAGTAGATATTGAATTATGAGAAGATAAATCTATATTGCTGAAGCTCATGAGTAAGACTTATTATCAATGGTACTTTTATCTCTTAATGATTTCTGCTTATGCATCAAGTGATATGTATTTTTCAGTTGTTTATATATAAAGGCCTGAATGTTCAGTTATCATTTGGCACTTTTGTACGGTGGTAACTATTATTTTTATGCTGAGTGTATGAATAAATTATTATGCAATATGCTTATCATAATTGTTTCGGCTAATTTGTTATACGAAACAATTTACTTTAAATGGATTCTTTTCTTGTAGCAATTGAATAATCTTTATTACCGATTGCTGTTGGAAACTATTTTAGATCACATAAGTGAAGTGTTAATCTCGGGATAGCTTTTTAGAATTAGATGTTTCCATTCATTAGAATAAAATTGCATGTGTTAGATTAGATTTAGATTAAAAGCATTCTCTTTAGAAACTTTTAGGAAGGAAAACATCAACTCTTAGCATCATCACAAACAAATTGGGAAATTGGTCCCATTATCCCCAGTCGGAGCCACTATCCTAGACAGAAAAGGAGTTGCTTTTAAGGTCCAGACTGGGTGGTTATCCCCCTTGTTGTAGACCCGATTTTTTGGGCTTCAACACAAGTTTCGAGTCAACAAACCCAAACTTCTCAGGCTGTTATTCAATGACCGCTTGTTTCTGGGGTATAATTACCTCAGGTTAGTGTGCCATTATCTGGAGTGACTCAAGTTGCTACAGGTTTAATTTATTCTCAGCTTGGTCAAACTGGCATTGGGGAGCAATATCAAACTTCACAACCGATACCCCAACAACCTTCGCAACCACAATATCCATAGCCTCCTTTTCAAAATATCCAACCTGAATATGGGCCTGCTTTTCAAGCTCAGCCTGGGCAAGGACAATATCAAGCATATCAAGGTCCTGTGTATTCCCTAAGTAGAGCATCATTAATGTATGCCCCAAACTATAAAAAAGACTATTACCTGTATCTCGCTGCTGCAGATACAACCATTGGAATGTTTTTAGTCCAAGAAGAAGATGGAATAGAACATCCTATATATTATTTGAGTCGCAATCTCAATGATACAGAAAGAAAATGTTCATATCTTGAAAAGTTTGCTTTGGCAACTGTTCACGCTGTGCAAAGATTTCGTCACTATATTCTCCTGCGTAAAACTACAATAATTTCCAATTACAAACCCATGACATACATTCTATCACGTCAATTGCTAGGCGGCAAATACTCGAAGTGGATAGTTATATTGTAGGAATTTGATTTGGAATTCGTTAAGTCTAAGTCAAAGAAATCTCTCGTATTTGCTGAACTACTTTGCAACCTTCCCTCATCCTCCAACGATTTAACATTAGAATCATCAATCGTGGATGAGTCTCTGTTCCTCATTTTGTCAAGTGATTCATGGTATGGAGATATACTCGTCTATCTCCAGACCCAAGCTTTCCAACCCAATATCTCTCACTCTAAACAATGACGTGTCAAATACCAAGCCAAAAATTATCTGATTGCTGGTGATGTGATTAACAACTGGCAAGCAATTATGATGTGCTTACGTGTAAATTGAACATCTTTGACCACAAAGCAAACTTTTATCGTTTTTTCAAGCTTTGTTAAAAACGAAAAAGGAACCCCCATGGAGTTCTATTTAAGCTCTTTTTAGACTCTCTAAACATGAAAAGATTACCGAGCACTTGTCGTTTCTCTCTTGTATTGTTTTATGCTTTTTCGTACTTGAGAGACAAATGTACGAAAAAGAACTCGTGGAGTTTCCTTTTAGTCCCTTTTTAGACTCTCTAAATGTGAAAAGGACCGAGTTATCTTTGTCGTTAAACTCGTTAAAAACATTAAATAGCGACAAACTTGTCCATCTAGACATGATCGAGTTTCACCTTTGCTAGACTCATTAAAACATCAAATAGCGATGGATTCACCCGAAGGGTGAAATTATACAACAAGCATATGTTATCCTCCTCAATCTTGATTAAAATTAAATAGGTACTGGTCAGAAATGACTGGGGAAAATGGGAAAAAGCTGGGAACACTTTATGGTAGCAAGTCGCTCTTGAACATGACACTTTCACCTCATCATCGTGACTATGTGGGTTGGGTCATTCAACTTGATGGTTATCACACCGTTGGTCTATTATACCATCCATCACTTTGTTTTGGTTCAATGCTACCAATTCACTTTAGTGTCGTCAATATGTTCAAGAGAAGTCATTCAGTTCGAAACTTCATCCTTTACAATACAATAAACCTTCATTTTCATGCTCGCCATTCCTGAACCTTGTGTCGTCAGTCAATGTTTCATCTCAAAAATCATTTACCTCATTTTGTGTCGTTGATGTGGGATACATCAAGGCCCTACTGCGACCAGTCGCTTCTTGTCGACATCAACACATCATCCAAGAAGTTGACTTAGAAACACCCCTTCAGTACCTTGAAGCTTGCATACATCAATGGTAGGTTTCTCACTTCCAGCAATAGGTTGACATCAATGGCCTTTGACTGAAAGACTTTGTTTGGTGTTCGACATTAAATCACTTATTCACACCTTGTGAAATGTACTGTAGTACCTTGAGGGTCATTTTCATTATCGGTGATTCCTCTCACGTCTGTTAATAGCTTACATCATTGGCTGGTAATCAAACAATGTCTCTCCATGTTTGACTTCAGATCATCTATTCACATGGTTAGACTTGTACTTAAGTGAAAGATTCGATGAGCTTGAAGGCCTCGGATCTAGTTTCATCCATCTGGGCTGTGATATATTTTCAGGAATACTATATCAAATGTACAATGGCATTACATGCATGGTCATCCACTCATGGGTCTATATCTGTAGATGACTATATTTGTACATGTAATGAAAGTTTATAAATTTGAGCATGGGTATGCCTTCCCTCAGCTAATTATGAGAAAAAATCAAAGTATCATGATATTTGTATTGTAATTGATGCAGATCACCTTTCGCTTCGAAACCTTCTCTCCAAGTGGTAAAGTATCTCACTCGACATGGTTATTTTCGACTTCATGCTTTAGGGGGTTACTATTACAGGAAAATTTGGGCACATCAATCCTAGCTTCCAAATCAATGATATTAGGGTCCATAAACCCCTAATTCAGTTGTTTTCATTCCCTAATGAAGTTAACCTACATCATGCTTGCTTCCCAAGAGTTTCATGACACCATTCATCCAAAAAATGTCCCTAATGAGATCATCACGGGTGGCCTTCTATCTAGCTGCAATGAATGGCAGGCACTACACTGTCTGGGTGCTATGCACAACATTTGGCCTTTGTATCACCTGCGATGAGTGAGATCCATCGAATTTTTCAAATGAATCCATTGGATTCCTCATCCAATGGATTCTTCTCGAGTTTTCTAGAAGGATTGGGCTTGCTTTTGGATGAGGAAGGAGATGAATGAACCTTAATCCATTATCCCTTCCTCCATGGAACCACTTCCCAAATATGGCAAAGCATTCATGAGGGCCATTAATGGCCTAACCTCCTCTGTTCAGCTATAAAAAGACCAAGCTCTCATTGGCTGGTCTAGGTTGAAACTTCTTGAGCTAAGGAAATGATGCTTGGATGAGATTAGTGGAGAGGGTAATGTTATCATGTCAAATTGTTGTTTCCATGAGGAGAGAAGGGTTTGAAGCTGGGAGGATGACGCTGAATCGAACATGCATCTACATGAGTTGTAATCTTCCTTTCTATGAATAAAGAGTTTTATGCTTTTTCCCATTCATATGTTATGAAATTTACATTGTATTTTTGATTCTATAATGTGTTTAGTTAACAGATCGATATGTATGCTTTGATGTTTTTCTATCTCGGCTTGTGTGCAGGTACCTTTCAAGCAAGTTAAGTACAGAAGGGAGTGGTGAAAACAGTCAAAGGGAAGAGGGATCGAGCGAGAGATACATGTTGGTACTTTTTATCCTCTTTCTTTTATCTGTTAGCTATAGGAAAAGCAATGGAATTACTTTAAATGTTGTTCTAGACTTGCTACTAGGTCTAGGGGTTAGTCGTTCAAAAAGACACTAAATTTTCCCATAACAGAGATGGATCCAAGGAGGTTTAGAGACATTGAAACAAATTTGGGATAAGGAATATAGCCCAGTAAACACTCAAGCGAAAAAGGTAAGAATGCCAATGTTCCCTTCTAGGTCTTATATACGGAACGTAGCACAAGAGAACAAATTTCTTATTTAGAATCATTTGTTTTGGGAGATAAGAAATGGTAGAACAACCAAGTTTTGGGAGGAATCCTGCAACAACTTCCAAGCCTAGATAATAGAGAGGGGCTCAAGTCACTCAAGGACTCATCATTTCTCATGGCATCGTTTGAGTGGCAGACTTTTGGAAAGAAACCAAATTTAAATCGCAATGGAGGGAATGGAGAATGGTAGAAAACTAGGTCAAATATCGAGCTTTGTAAGATTGGAAAATATTATATCAGTGCCTCAGAGAAAGGAAAATTCATGCAGCATAGGATTTTGATAAATTAAGATGGGGCTACAAATCAAAAGGGATGTTTACCATAAAGGAGGCCTATGAGATTTTGGCAGGCTATTCAGAGTTACCCTAGGGACCTCTCAGGAAGAAGATATGGGCAAGCAAATTGTGGGCAAAGGTCACACATTTTCTATGGATTATAGGAATGAAATGACTTTTAACATGGGACCATCTTCAGAAAAAAGGTTTTGCAGGCCCATCCTAGTGTCCTCGCTACAAACAAAAAGAGGAAAGCATAGAAAATTTGTTGAATACCTATATGTTTTTGGAATATTTATGGATTATGGTATGTTACTTATTTGGATATCTAGATCACACTCCTAATAACTTATGGCAAACCCTGGAATCATGGTGGATATATCTCTCTAAGAATCTGGTTGTCAACAAGACAGGGATATTCGTCTTAGGCTTCCTCCTTTTGAATGTGTGAAATAAATGAAACATAATCATATTTTAGGATGAAAGGACGTCAGGGGACTTTATCTAGCAATTCACGAAGCAAAAATTGAAAGAAACAATTCTATTAGAAAGATGGGATGCAGAGGATTGGAAGGGAAACAAGGAGGAAGCATGGATATTAAGAAAACAAAAGGTTTTCCAAGATCTGGTGGCTCCGATTATGACACTTCACCCCAGTGCCTCTTGATATTCTTCGATGGGTTTTTCCCTTCCCCCAAAGGGTTTTATTAAGCTAAATTTTAATGGAGCCTCCAAAGGAAACCCAAGACCAATAGGGTATGGGGGAATTTTCTATGATGATCATGGAAACACCTTATGTTTCTATACAGGATATTGTGGTTACACTGGAAATAATGTAGCCAAATTCATAGCACTAGAAAGAGGACTATTAATAGCTAAAGAAGCGGGCTTTACTCGAATTCATCTAGACAGGGATTCACAACTAGTCATAGATACAATACAAAAGCTTATCAACTGGTCTCTAGTCTCCAAAGTATGCAACAATTGGCGTCTAGAACTCTTGGTCGCCCGAATACAAAGTCTGATACTATCATTCCCTTATTCAATAATGACTCACTCATGGAAATATGGGAATAAAGCAGTCGATTTGCTAGCCAACAAGGGTTGTCAGGACTCTAACCTTGAGCTTACATCCCACTCACCATCCCAAATAAATGATAGATGTATAACACAGTTGAATAATATTTTAGAATCATACAACGAATCCCTGATGGGGGTGGTGGCCTGAGGTAATGTTGGGTCGATGGGGGGGGGGGGGGGGGGGGGGGAACCACCCCACCAACCCAGCCGATGCATTCATTTGAAGCATGGTGATACTACTGCATGTATCTAAATGAGGGGATAACTCTCCATAGGATGGGCATGGCATATAAGAGCAGGTCATTTAGATGTGTAGTTAGTTTTTCATTATTTGGTATGGGTTGTTGTGATAGGGCAGTAAGATCTGTTACGTCTACACAGGTTGGAATTCTTTTTGAGCTAACCTGGGTATGGGAACCTAAGGTGGAGGATGGTCACCTTGCAGTGAATGTCTAAAGCAGTGGTGAATTCAGAAGGAAGGCTCAAAGACAATGAATTTTGGATATGGGGATAGGGGCCTTCATTTAGAGTACCCTCTACAAGCCAAAGATAATTCTAGTATTGTGGAGTCTCTACATGGTGGTCTATTGAGAGAAATCGACATGCAGATCCATGTTCAGAACATTGGTAGGGTTTCCCTGGTTTGTAGCATGGTTTTGTAGTATAATTCTTAGAAATTGCATTGGGTTTATCCCTTTTGGGGTAGTTGGTCTTTGTTTTGAATATCTGGTTGAGAAAGGGGATTTAAGATCTTTTAATAGAAGTCTAGGTAGTAGCTTTAAAGTTATGATCCCAACCTCCATTGTTGTTCACTATGGGGACCCCCAGGGGTGGGGTTGGGAGTTCTTGAAATTTTGTTGCTTTGTTGCATATTTAGGGGTAGTTAATACATGGGTTTTGGTGTTTTATGATTTAGCGGGGTTTGATGTCTGGTTGTGGTTAAGGGTGTAGCCCACTAGATGGGGTTTATTTGTTATCTTGAGTGAAATTCCTATTGGTGGACTACTTGGTCATGGATCGGTCTGCAAATATTAAATTGGGATGATGTTGGGAACCAACGTAGTGGGTATGGTGTAGTTGGATGACATTGAGGCATTCTGGTTGTGACGTTTTGTAGGTCATCGGCGAAAAGTTTATGGTTTTTGTTTTTCTAGGGTTCAATCAAGCAGACCATTCACTGTCGCTATGGTAGGGTGTGAAGGGGAACTAGTCTAAGGGGGCAACGAGTAGAGCATATGATGGAGGACTAAAATTTTGGGGAAGCATTGGACCCCACTCATGCTTAGTCACCTAGCATAATGGAACTACCCCCACCTTTGGATGCCTTCGAAATCCATCTTGGACATGTAACTCTCCTCTTGGAGAAGCTTATCCGAGATCGTTATAATGACAGAAACACTGTCATAGGACTCATGAATGACCCACAACGCAACTAATGGAAAATGCGAGATTGTCTTAGCACCTTGTAGAGAGGTCAAAGGGGGATATACAAGAAGCTAGAACGCTTGGAAGGAAGGTCGGAACACATAAATAACACATCCATTGTGACTTCAATCCTCCCTCTTCATTTGGTACTAGATCAAAGAACTTAGATTCGGTCAATTCTTATGATCCTTGATAGTTGTGGGTTGCATTATGATATTAGGTGTATTTTGGTTTCATTTGTCATTCCAGTTGTGGCTACTTAGTTTGTACTGGCAGTTTGTTATCTGTTTTTGTTGTTCCCTTATGGCCAACAAATCCGATAGGAGTGGGTTCGAAAGAATTTTAGATAACTGCATGCAACGATGTAAATCTCCTTTGACTTAATAAAATTCCTTTGACTTATATATATATATTATATATATATATATATATGTTCTTAAGAAAGATATTATTTATCTTCAGCAATTTAAACTGTGAAATATTTTTGTTCCAAGAGGTGCTCTCCAACCCAATATGGGAGAGATATTTAAATGTCATAAATATATATTATTTGTGCTTTTTTTACATATTCTTAAGAAATATATTATTTATCTTGAGTCATCTAAACTATGAAATATTTTTGCGCCAAGAGCCGCTCTCCAACCCAATGTGTGAGAGTTGTTTTAATGTCCTGTTATGTCCTATTATGTTATGTTATGTTCACTAACTCAAATTAAAATAAAAATAAAAATACATTAAAATTAAATTTATATACATACATACATACACAGACACACACACAGACACACACACACACATATATATATATAGATATTATTTGTGATTTTTTTACATGTTCTTAAGAAATATATTATTTATCTTGAGTCATCTAAACTGTGAAATATTTTTGCGCCAAGAGGCGCTCTCCAACCCAATATGAGAGAGATGTTTTAATGTCATGTTATGTCCTATTATGTTATGTTATGTTCACTAACTCAAATTAAAATACAAATACAAACTAAAATTAAATTAAAAAAATTAAAACTAAAATAACCCTAACAAAACTCTAAGTAATATTGTGTTGAGTCGGTTAAATTAAAATAACCCTAAAAAAACCCTAAGTCATTCTATATAAAATTCGAGCAAGACTATTATGTTGTTGGTGAAGCAATTTTTGGTTTTACCTGTGGATATATCTTAACCTCTAGAGACATCTTTAGGGTTGGATACATTTCTTTAGTAAAGTGATTACATATGAATTTCTATGAGGTTCTTCAGATAGTCTTATCTTCCATATCTACTTTGGTACCTGTGAGATTTAATATTTTTGCACCTTCCTTTGATTCTTGTTTCACGTCTGTGATTGATTCAAGCATAACTGTAGGAATCATGTGCTTGGACACAAATAAAAGTTATCCTACGTATTTAAAATAAAAAATTGCATGAAGCGGTATGAGAGAATCACATTTTGCATTAATATTCTTTAATGCTTTCTATTTAGCATAGAGTGTTTATTCCTTTAATTATTTTAAAATAGGTGCTAATTTTATTTATGCCATTTCTCTAATGTTGTGATGTGACTCTTCTAGCTTGCAGTCTTGCACAACATCTGTAGGAGCTTCCAATCTTGTAGTAAGTGTTGGAGTTACTCATTTTTTAATGGGGTTTTACCTTTTTCTTTGGACATACTTTTTTCACCACAAAACTAGATTGATTTATAGCTATTTAGTCGTGTGACTATTTATTTTTGTAATTATGGTCAATCTTCATAATGTATTTAATGTATTTGTAAAGCATATTTTGTATCAAGTCCCATTTGAACTTTAAAAAGAAATAAATTTGAAATTTTGGCTCCAAAAGTTAATGTTGGCCTCCTAAAATGCTTAGGTCATCTCTAGCAAAGGATGCATGCATTTAGCCTCAAGAAAATCTATATAAAGGGAACAATTTCATTTCTCCTCCCAGCTAAGACAAGCTCACATCTATTGAGGTATCTTCGCATGGTCTGAGGGAAATATACAAAAGTATGTGGTAAGCAATAAGGTTATCTCTAAAGCAGCATATACTATATCTCTGAGGCAACTTATCATAGAGCTCAGGGGAAACATATGGTATATGTCTAAGGAAACATAGAGAGCATATAATAAATGTTTGAGGCAATAAAGAGGAGCGAAGTCTGTGACAAGATAGAAGGGCATCTCTAATGTTGGGCAAAACCTTTGTGAAGAAACCTAATCTCTATGGAGAGATCCTTTAGAAGGAAGAAGACAGAATTTAATGCAGACTTAATTAGGGACTCCAATGGCCAATTTGACTTGATTAGGAAGATGGACCATGGACCAGGTTTGACCAAGTTGTTGACTTAGATGTATCTTTGTTTGACTAAAGAATTCTCTATTGAAAGGGTTATTTGGTTTTTCCCCATATGGGTTTTCCCAAGGATAAATATTTGTGTTCTTTATGTGGTTTTATTTTATGTCTTAAATGTTATATGGTTGATGTATTATGTGTAATTAATGAAGGATGAAAGAATGAATAAGAATATGAAAATATCAAAACCATCAAAAATAATTATCAGGGTAGGAAACACCTTTAAAAATCAACATGGTTTGAAAGCTTGGGTGGAAGAGAAACTTCAATAGTTTGCCTAAATTTTCCCTATTATAGCATCTATGAAGCCCTAACTAGAAGATCACAGGTTTGAAATCCTCAAGGCTAAATCCCTAAAACCTTAGGTGAAAATCTCAGAGCCTCAGTGATGAAAAAAGGCCGAATTTATTTGTAGAGTCAAATATATTCATCAAAATATCTTAATCTATAGAAGGTTTGTCAAATTTTAGGGTTCTGCCTTCATTTCTTACCTTGGACTGGAGATTTTTGAAATGTAACAGAGGTTGAAATATCTCAAATCGAACCTCAGTTCAAGGGTTTGAAATTCCTCGGTGTCTTATGTTAGAAGACCGAGTGATCTCTCAGAAAAATCCTCAACCAATTCGTTTTTATTATTGTCATGTGACAGGAGAAGTTCTGAACCTAAAAGGATGCCTTATGCTAGCTTAAAAGGATCTATGCCATATTCATAGAAGGTGGTCATAACACCTAGTCGAAATACATTGCAAGAAATCGACCTGATATTTCTTTGAAGAAACCAACTCATAGAAATTTGAGGAAATCTCTACAACCCTTTTCTTATTTATGAAAGATATGATGAGAAATACGAAGAAAGCCGGTTTGGAACAAATAGATCTTTGTTGGAAGTTGAAGTGTATTTCTATGGAAGGACATAAATCTCTGATTCAACCAATTGTGGAAGGTCAAAACTCTGTGGTTAAAAAGAAGCCCGAAACTTGTTTTCTAAATTAGTAATGGCATGAAGGGCATTGTGCTCAAGAGAAGGGTTTAATCCCTTGGAAAGTTTGATAAGGACGAACATCTTAAATTTGTCTCCATTCAAGGAAATTCGGTATGAATCATGATCCTCAAGATGTTCAGAGACAAGTCTCATACTAGCAAGGTACAAAAGGTCTACTTGGTACTTGAAATGTAAGGTACATATCGTTGTTCAAAGTTTTGACTTCTTATTGTCTTGAACATGCTTTCAGAGAAAGGTTTGGTGTCAAGTTGATTCGACCAAGCATAATCTATCTAAAATCTTGCTATAAAGGACAAGTCAAGACGTGATTTCTATAGTTAAAAATTGATAATTCCAAGAGACATAAATCTTGCTATAAAGGACAAGTTAAGATGTGATTTCTATAGTTTAAAATTGATAAGTCCAAGAGAAATAATTAAATACCAAATGTCTTGTGCTGGAAAACAAGTTTGGTATCTTGAAGTCAAAGTGAAGTAATGAGAATGTTTGGCATCCTGAACTGATTGTAAAGTACTATTGGGTGTTGAAGTAGATTGCAAATCATTTTGTTGTCATGGATCTTGATGCCTAGTCCTGAAGTCCAATTTTGAAATGAAGAAAAAGATATTTGTCACTATTATATTCTTGATGAAATCGGTTCATTGGAAATGAAAAGATCATGAGGTCGAACCTATCTTCAAGATTGAATACCAAAATTCACTTTCAGCTTCGAGTGTCTTGAACTAAAGTCAATCAATCGACGAAACAATGGTGAGTTTCATCGAATTCTATGGTTTTTACATCTAGGGTTTGTAAAACCTAACAAACAATAAATCTTGGAAAGCCCTAGGTTTGGAAATTTCCACTAAAAGAAGAATCCCTAGCTTTTGCAATAAAGGAATGACACCATGATGATGATTTGGACTAGGTTGACTTGCAAGTTGGGTGCAAGAAGGCTAAGATCAAGAGGGGGCTGACATGTTCTCAAAAGATAAGTATCTTACATCTTTCATTCGTAATTATTACTATTGTTTTTATTGATTAGATAATCTCTTGTCCTTGAATTATTTACTTGGTTGTGATTTTTCTTCATTGGCCTCCTAGTGAGGATTGCAAGTACATAATGAAGACTGCCAAACCTATGGCAACAGATGGAAAAGAATGGAAGAACAAATTTTGTGACAAGAGGAATTATATTGAGAGATATTGTTCTAGTTGGCATTTGAGCTCATAGGGAGTAAACAGATAAACCTGATTGAAGCATGCCTTGATCTATGCTGAAAAAGGAGTTAGTAGTGACTTCCAAGACAAAGTATGATTGTATATCAAGAAGCACAAAGAAAAGGATTACCTTAGTAAGAGGGAGAAGGTTTTTAAGGGACATTTTGTCAATTACACTTTTTTAAAAGTTTATTATATGTATGCTTTTTGTTATTACATCAGATGGGTGTAGAGATCATCTTCCTTGAAAAAATAAGAAGTGTACGTGAGAGCTACCTCAAGTTGTGAGGTATATGAAGAAATATTATGCTATAGAGAGAAGGTTTTGTATAGGCTCCTCATATTTGATGCACTTGGATTAATGGATCAAGGTTGATCCTATATGATTTCTACTTTGATGAAGGCAGTTGCATTGACTGAAAGATTTTATTAGAATAAAAAGTCTAGGTTTCTTCAGGAACCCTTGTTTCTAGCTTCAATGGGAGTGGACCTCACAATTCAAGATGAAGAATCTTGACTTGATAGTTGATAACATCAATGATAGAGGAAGCAAATCAGGATTACCATGAAAGGATCTATTTCAAAATTAATACCAAGATAGCACAATCGATGTAACAAGACATGTGGCTCAACATGTGTTGAAGTACCAACATGGTACAATTGATCATGGAACTGTCAGTTATTATTTAATATAGTTGTAGGAATTCATATTGGGCAAGGAGTGTTGAAGACAGAAAGAGTTTGTATAGTGCTTTAGTTTGGGTTCCGATCTCATGGATGAGAAAGAAGCATACATCTGTTGCACTCAAAGGTTGGGTATGTTGCAGTGTGAATCGAAAGTTGTGAATCAATATGGCTCCAGATTATAGGATTGGTCAATCAAGTGTAGATGACAGCTTGATGACAGGTCGAGGCACCTTGAGGTCTAGTACCAAGACATGGTGTAGAAGGGAGCAGTGAAGCTTGAATATATGATGAGAAGATATCCAATGTGTTGACAAAGCCTCTTTCTAATGGGAAGTTTGTGTGCTTCTGGGACAAGCTTGGAATTGTGGAGATTACCTCCTTGGTTGAGAGGGAGCAAGGATGATGTTGCATCATGGTTGTGGTTTCTCGCTATGTCATGTATTGTGGCCGATTAGGGTCATTATCCCTAAGTCAAGTACATTGACTAGGATAGGGAGAATGGTTTGGTAGATTAAATAACCTCATGGACTGACATTCTTACTGTGTCATGTACTTTAGCCCGATTAGGGAATTTATCCCTCTGTTAAGTACGTAGACCTTGGTTGAAGAATGATCTAGAAGAATGACATTTTTCATGTGTCACTTTGACCTTGGTTGGAGAATGAATTCTCCCTATGTCACTTTGACTTGGTTTGAAGAATGGTTTGGAAGAGAATATGTTGGTTATAACTTGGCTAGAGAATAGTCCTAAAGGTCGCTTAGATCTCTTTCTAGAGTGAGAAGGATCCTCCCAACATCAGGCTAATATTACTCTCCAAATAGGATGAGTGAGCACATTTAGCATCATGGTCTAGATTACTCAGGAGGAATGTGGCCTTTGGTTTTGGGACCAAATTACTCATATGGATTGAGTGTGTCCTTAGAGTTTCACCATGAGTCATAGTTGTTAACCAAATTATGGTAAACTGAGACTATCCAGTATACCATGAGGCACCTACTCAGAAATCATGGTCACTAGTTGATGCTAAAGATGTAACCATGTGTCAAAGTTGGTGACCAACTTATGGTAACTTGTTGATGCTATTAATTTACCATGTGTCATAGTTGATGACTTGATTATGGTAATAGGTTGATGTTATTGATTTACCATGTGTTACAGTTGTTGACCGGATTATGGTAAATTAGATGATGGTAGACATGTTGACAAGGTTGATGATGATTTGTTATAACCTTTTCATAGAGAAATTTTGTCCACATGAGAAAATCTATATAGTCAAATTATGAATACCTCCCTTATTAAGAGGGAGTGTTGAT
This sequence comes from Pinus taeda, assembly GCA_000404065.3. Lineage (NCBI taxonomy): Eukaryota > Viridiplantae > Streptophyta > Pinopsida > Pinales > Pinaceae > Pinus > Pinus taeda. The sequence continues at coordinate 56,723 of APFE030568560.1, forward strand.
TTTTGTAACTATGGTCAGTATTCATAATGCATTTAATGTATTTGTAAAGCATATTTTAAATGCTATAGTAAAAAAGGAAAATATTTTGTGTCAAGCCCTATTTGGACTTTCAAAATAAAGAAATTTGAAATTGAAAATTTTGGCTCCAAAAGTTAATGTCGGCCTCCTTCTAGTCAAGTTGGCGTCCTAAAATGTTCAGGTCGGCTATAGCAAAGGACACACCCATTCAAACTCAAGAAAAGAGATATAAAGGAACTAGTTTCATTCCTCCTCCAATCCAAGACAAGATCACATCTGCTCGGGTATCTTCACATGGTCTGAGGCAAATTTACAGAGGTATGTGGTAAGAAATAAGGTTATCTCAGAGCCAGTGTATACTATATCTATGAGGAAACTTATCATAGATATTTAGGGTAGCATATGGTATATGTCTCAGGCAGCATAAAGAGAATATAATATATGTTTGGGACAACAAAGAGGAGTGAAGTATCTAACAAGATAGAAGGACATCTCTAATGTTGGGAAAAACCATTGTGAAGAGACCTAATCTCTGCGAAAAGATCCTTTAGAAGGAAAAAGGAAAAATTTGATGCAGATCTAAATAGAGACTTCAGTGGCCAGTCTGATTTGACTAGGAGGATGGACCATAGACCAAGATTGACCTAGTTGTTGACTTGGATGTATCTTTGTTGGAATAAATAATTCTCTATTGAAAGGGTTGCTGGGTTTTTCCCCATGTGGGTTTTCTCAGGGTAAATCTTTGTGTTCTTTATGTGGTTGTCTCTTTATGTCTTAAAAGTTATATGGTTGATGTCTTCTATGTAACTATTGAATGATGGAATTAAGAATAAGAATGTGAAAATATCAAAATTATAAAACATAATTATTAGTATAGGGGACACGTTTTAAAATCAACAGTGACAACATGTTTCAGTTGTAATAGAGAATGAACTAGAGATCTCAAATCAGGGGCTTACGATTCTGAACAAAATGTTGTAATGAGGGTTACATAGTTGTTCAGAGAGAAGTAAAATTATTTAAATTATTTTATAAAGATAAATTTACACTAGCATTAATTAACATTTAAAAGGAGAAACATTGATCATTATGTAGATGTCTAGAATTTTAATTTAATCATTAATAATATGATGTAAATAGTATTCCTATAAAGTTTTTGTATATGAACACGAGTTATAGATTTTGGAGATGTGTTATTACTAAGACATGATATTAGCTCATGGTTTTTCCTCTAGAGACATCTTTATGGTTGGATACATTTATTTAGTAAAGCAATTACATCTGAATTGCTTGAAGCAGTAAAGAAAACATATAATGGACTTCATGTATTCAAATGTAAGAATGATAAATAAAATATTCATAAACTGGTAAATACAAGTGAATTAGTAAAATTTGCATGAATAGAATGTTTATTTTCATTGGGAGAAAGAATTTCAAATTTCACTTTAAAAAAGAACCATAATGAACTTTATATACTCCAAAGTAACAATAACCTAGATAGCAAGCCATCATATATTCACAAATGTGTGAGGACTTATTTTAATGGTAATTTCTCGAGAGAATGAACTAGATATCTCAAATCACAAGCTTACTATTTGTTTTCGTACAAAATATTGAAATAATGGTTTCACACTTGTACTAAAAAGAAGGAAAATCATTTAAATTATTTTATGAAGAGAAATTTAGATTAGTATTAATTAACATATAAAAGTAAAAACAATGATCATTATGTAGATATCCATAATTTTAATTTAATTATTAATAATCTGATGTAAATCGTAGGCCTATGGGGTTTTTATATATGAATATGAGTTATAGATTTTGGACATGTGGTATTAGTAACCCATGGCATTGGCCCATGGTTTTACCTCTAGATATGCCTTATTTCTAGAGGCATCTTTAGGGTTGGGTACATTTCTTTAGTAAAGATATTACATAAAGAAAATATTAAATAGACTTTATGTATTCAAAAGTATGAATGATAAATAAAATATATAATAAACTTTATGTATTCATATATTAATAAATACAAGTGAATTATTAAAATCTACATGGATAAAATGTGTATTTTTACCTAGAAGAAAGAATTAATATTTCCACTAAAAAAGCCATAATGAGCTTATATATATTCCAAAGTGACAATAGCCTAGATAGAAAATCATCACATATTCACACTTAAACATGATTTAATAGAGTGTAAATTGAGTTTCCAATTATATATATGTGTGTGTGTGTTCAAATTAATATAGACAATAAATTGATGTCATTAAAAGTGAAGTAATAAAACTCATAGATATTTCAAAGCTCTAAATGCAATTTTTTATATATATATAATTTAATTGATAAAATTGAAATTATTATTAAATTTTATAGATTTGTTTTTATTTTTTTGGTTTGTTTGTTTGTTTTTTTTTTTTTTTTTTTTTTTTTTTTTTTACATCTGAATTTTTATCGGTCTTTCATGTATTTCCACTTAATTAAAAGAAAAAGAAAAAGGAAAAGGAAAAAAGGAAAGAAGTCATAATGAACTGTATATATTCCAAAGTAACAATAACTTAGATAGCAAGTCATCATATATGTAGAAGTAAACATGATTTAATATAATTTATATTAAGTTTCATAATTAATTAATTAATTAAACCAGTCTAGATTCATCTTAACTCTGGATCTATCAAGCGTGGAGAGTGATCAAATATTTAGAGGTGCAAACCTTTCCTCAAGTTTTGCACTAAAAAAAAGTTTGCACCTATAGATAATTGATCCTTTTCCGCCCTTGATAGATGTAAAGTTAAGATAGATCTAAACTCATTTATATTCTTATTGTAAATATCATTATACCCATATTTATTACTGTAATATGTAAACTTGTATATTGTAAATATATGAAACATATTTTGCAATAGGGTAAATAAAAATATACAAATAACAGTATAATTGTTATATTATTATTCTTTTTAAAATGTGTTACAAATTATAATCACATATAATAAAATATATTGTTTTCATGCAAAAAAAATTGTATCATCAAAATTATATTCGGAAGATTTTGAAATATTATTGTTTTTTAATCAATCAAAACTATACTATTTAGAAAAGAATATATGGAGGGTGGAAAATTTTTATCATAGGTTAGAAAACAATTCTAAATCAACGGACCCATCTAATTATCTTATATGAATATGGAGTTTTGGATTGCAATATCTCTAAAAATTTATGAAGAAGATAAAGAAGATCTAAAAGAATTTTATTACTTACGATCTCAAAATTAAAGGAAATATGTTTGTCCTTTTTTCCTCATAAAAGTGAGCCATTATCCCATTGAGAGCACAATTATGATTAGTTACACAATGTACAAGAACAAGATAAACAACATGCAAGATAAGAGACTTTCAAAAATTGTTTCAAACTCTAGCCAAAATCATCTTAAGTCTCAGTGGTGTTGATTTGATCCAAATTTGTACGTTAAATTCTTTGAAGATGATTTTCTCATTGTTGTTTTTGTAGATGATCTAATCCTTACAACCAACCAGTTATCCTAGATTTAGTAATTGAAGAGTGATCTTAAGAAACACTTTGAAATGACATATTTAGGCCTATTTCATTATTTTCTTGGTCTTTAGGTTTGGCACATGGTTGTTGGGATCATACTTTCTCAAACTAAGTATTCTTTAGATTTTCTATCTTGGTTACATATGAGTGATTATAAGGACTCACCAACCTTATTTCTGTATGGAATAAAATTAATTGTTGATTGTAACACTCCTCATCATGATGCCTCCCTCTATCAGCTTGATGGGAGTTTGATATATCTAACACATAGCAAGCCTGATCTCTCTTATTGTTAGGCTAGTCTCAATATTTATGCAAAAGCCTCATGGAAACCTTTGAAAAAGAGTTAAGAGGATTCTCAAATATCTTCAAGGAACTCTACATTATAGTCTATCCTATTCAAGCAGCGTTTTTAGTTCGCTTCTTGGTTACGTTGATTTTGATTGGTAGGAGATACTAATAATAGAAGGTTTATTGAAGGATAAATCCTTTAGCTTGGTTTATGATCTAAGTTGACTCAACTCCCGGATTTAACCAAGATCTTTTTCTCTCATGATGTGATTATAATTGCAATTAAAATATCATAAAGGAACATCAACGCATGTTGTAAAGAAGAAGGAACATGACAATCATCAGCAACATAAAAAAACAAGATGTTGATAGTGGAGTTCGTCCAGGAGGGACTACGTCTCCGAGCTCCGGTGTTAAGATGGTGTAAGTCACTGCATTAAGTGTTGTCAATAGTGATGATGTACACAAGAGGTGACGTCACTATCATGCAAGGAAAATGCCATCATGCAGGAGTAGCTCCAAGAGATGTTCCGCTGTAGGAACTCTCATTCCAAAAAGGACTCCTATCAGTATGGCCTAAACTCATGCATGATGATGATGAGCATCCCGCCAAAATGGCATAAAAGGGATCTCAATGCAAACATACATGGTGAAACATGAGTATCCCATCAACATAACGACAAAGGGATCTCAAACAAAACATGATGACCCATGACAACAAGTACATCCCACAAATGATTCCACATCACATCAAGTAGGAATCATGAGACAAGTAAGAAACAAGATCCCACATCAAACATCAAACAAGGATCTGTGTAGCACAATGCATAGCAAAAGAAGTACATGAATACATTGCATATACCTCACGTCCTGGGGCCATATGAAGAAAAGGATGTCAAACTGTTGAATTTGTTCATACCATCAATCTTGCGGCGTCGAATCTCATGAAATGATTGCTTGCATGTTAAATGCTGACACCTGCACTCCACTTTGAAATGTGGCTAGACAATGAGATGATAAAATGGAAAATCTGAATGCACCATAATATTTTTGGCGTCGAATAGTACAAAATCAACTGGGAAATTTCTGAATTCTGAGAAAGTGAAAATCTGGGGCTTAAGGAATCTTTTAGATTCCCCCTAGATTCCTCAAAGATTCCCTCCTCCTAGTCCTCTGCAAATCTGTTGCTCAGAACATGAAATTGACTGTGCCATCAAGTTCGTGTTGCCGAGAGGTGTAGGATAGACATAAAGTTTGTCCAATTTGGACACTGCAAAAATTTCCCCCTCCTACGAATTTCGCTCAATCATGGTTCTACCTGCGCTTTTATAGGATCATGGTTCCACCTGTAAAGCAATTAAAAAAATATTTTATCTCAATTTCTGTGTCGCGCCTTGGCTTCTCCATGCTGCTGGGAACATTGAAAAATGAGGTTTTATATAAATTTTTGAGGCAAATATTACAAGGTGGTGGTTGGGAAGATTGGTATAAAGTCCGAGTTATAAGGAGGAGGTCGGGTGGCCAAACCCCAACCCCTCCACATTAAAACACATTTCATGTTTTTTTCTAAACAATTGCATGCCAAAAAACGACATTAATATTTTCTCACGGAGTTTTTAAGGCGCGTTGGTACATATGTTAAATAGAGGTACATGGGGTTTGGTTGTGTATTTAATGTTTTGTTTGTTGGGTCGTTGGTACATGGTGTGGCACATCATATGAGGCCATCCGATGGGGGCCGACCCACGTGGGTTGAATGGGTTTGATCCCCACCAGCCTCACACTTTATCACGGCATATGGTTAGGGGTTTGGGGGTGTGGGCTGGGTCCACCGGAGGTGGCCCGCCCACCCCATATAATTAAGTTTAATGTATATGGTGCGGTGGAGGTTGGAGGGCTCGGCGGGGTAATGGCCGCCAAGCCACATTTAAACTTAATGTTGTTATGTGGTTGCGGGAGGGCCGACGGGGGTCATGGTTTGTCGGCCCATAAAAATTTCGATTTTAATTTAATATGGTTTGGGGTGGCGGGGGTGGTGGCCCGCCACCTCACTTATATATAATATATATATATATATATATAATATATATATATATTATATATATAATATAATATATATATATATAATATATATATATATATATATTATATATATATATATATATATAATTTTTTTTTAATTTTTTATTATTATATATAATAGGCCATATTTTAATTTTGTCTAACATAAGGGTTATTAGACAAATTAAAGAGGCAACAATTTCGCTCGCTTTCGGGAGCTAGGTTTCATGCCCCGGGGTCGGTCAAATTGTAGGACACTTAAACGTGGCCCATAGTCCAACTTTGACCAGAAATTTGACTGGCTCGTTCTCCCTCATACGAGCTTGGATGGACGAAAGGTTCACATTGCCATGATTAGGACGACAATATCTACGCTCTAGTCCTGGTTCAAAAGCATTCTTATCATTTTTATTTTCGAGCTTCTATAAGCCCTCTTTGTCCTGTGTGTGTCCCTAGAGCCACCTGGATCAATTTAGGTCCAATGTCATGGTCCAATAAGAAGTTGAGAACACTTTCTCTTTTTTCTTATGAAGCATGGTATAGGGAAGCTATTGAAGCAACTAAAGAAACAATGTAGCTCTACATTGTTCATAGTGAGCTTGGACTAGATTAGAATGCTCCTATTGAGCTAAGATGTGATAATTAGAGTGTGATACGACTTGCTTACAATCTAATATACCAATCCAAGACCAAATACATTAATATTGATACTTATTACGTTCAATATTTGGCAGTTAATGGTGTTAGTTGTTTGGACTGTTGTCCTATTGAATAGCAAGTTGTTGATATATTTTCCAAATCCATAATAGAGGCAAAGTTTCCCCATAATTAAAACTTATTGGGGATGTGAGAATTTATCATCAAGATGGAAAATCAATATAATGACGCCTTCCTCCAACTGTTATTTTATTCCTATAATCATCATTATGGGGGAATAATGGAATGTGTTAATGATTTCCTAGTGGTCTCATGTACATGCCCAAGGCATTTTTTAAACTTAGACTATTATGCCAAGCCATTCTTCAATAACTTACTATCTTATAGAAAAGGTTTATCCTACATGCATCATGGGAATTGTTCTCCTTTCAATTTTTATATATAATCAAGGGGAAGGAGGCCATATTAGATGTGAAAATGTAATGTGAGGTAATGCACATGTGGAGATGTTCTTGCATGATAAGATAAGAGAGGTTGCAACTTGAAGAAAAGAAACTCAACCTCCATGGATGCTTCCTCATTTTGGGGTTTTACCATGCAAAATCTATCCTCTTTAGTCCCTCTTGTCTCTTGCATTTTTTATTTATTGATTTATTTGATGTTATGGATAGCAGATTAGTCTGGTTAGATTCTTTGTTATATGTCATTGCATATTTTCCTGATTTAACATGGTATTAGAGATGGTTACCGAGCTTCATCTCCTTAAATAATTTTTACATTGAATTTTTTACATGGAACTTAAATAACTCTATTCTTTGGGCTTGACTTTTGTGGATTTGCAATCATAGTTGGACATTCTCTTAGTTTTCATTAGATCTAACTAGTTCTCACTTTTTTGTGCATTTCTTATAAAATCTAATCTCGCCATTGTTTCTAGAACAAAGGAATTAGTCAAAATTGACTATTCACACATTAAAAGTGGGTTATGTTTTCCCAAAATTGAATAAGTTTTCTTATCTTTGCCTAGGAACTTTATTCTTTTTAAAACCTAAAGTTACTTTAGGAATTTGTTTAGAATTTGTGATTTCCAAGCCTATTTTTTCACCATACCTATATTTTTTTACCAAACCTGATTTCCTTTAATCTAAGAGTTCTTTTCCCCTAAATTTATTTGTTTATTGTAGGGAGGAGGGTGATTTCTCTTTGCTTGGGTTGTATGACCGCCTTCCTCTACTTTTCATGCAAAATTTCTCTTTACTTGGGTTGTATAGATTATTTTTCTTGCTAGACCACCTCCCTCTTCACTTCAAGCATTATTTCTCTTTGTCTAGATCATATGGATGTGTTTTTCTTATTGTTGGGGAGAGTCTCTCTCCTCTTCAATTTATTAACACATTTTGTTATGAATAAATAATCCTTAAAAATTAATTGATAAATATACATATAATAATAAATAATTAATCAAATAAATAATTAATTATTATTATTATGAAAGGTCACTATCCAAAAGGCATGACCATCAAATATCATGACCAGTCATTGCCTATTTAGGCATACTGTCTGAGCGAATGTAAAATCATCCTTCAAGTATTCAATTAATAAAAATTATCTATTACATATACCTTGTGTAATTCTTCAAGAATTCATAGGAATTTGCAGGTCTGGCGCTACAGTGGTATCAGAGCATTCCTTTGAGTATACGAACCTTGTTTGTTACATTGGTATTAGAGAATTTATCTGAGTAAACTAATTGTCTTCATTACATTGGTATCACAAGAATTCCTTTGAGTATAAGAACCTTGTTCGTTACACATTTTTTTGGTGCTAGGATGTTCTATGAAAACCAAGCATCTAACTTTGTCCAATATAGATCTACGGTTCTATTGTTGAATCTTGGGGGCTAGTGGGCGATCCTAGATGGTTTGAAAGAGTTTCCTACTTCCATTTATTTTGTGTTTCACATTCTCATTGTTTGTGGCCAATACTAAAAAATCAACACATATACAATTGTTCTAAAAAGGAACTTTGATATAACTATTAATCAATTTTAAGTTTGATAAATTGAAGAGTTATTGCATTTCATATGCTTGTTTTGGATCTTAGTCAACTGGAATAATGATGTCATTTTTTTCGATAATCTCCAACCATTTTGACCAAAAAAAGATGAAACCTTGGTGGTGATTTCTCAAATTCTAGTTGTAAATATAAATATCTAAAATAGAGAGGAATTTCGGCGGTGAATTTATTTTCATTTTCTTTGTATTTTTTTAGCTTTAACCACATGCATTTTGAGGTTATTTCAATTCCTAAGTTAATTGGCATTAACTATGTTGTTTGGAGGAGAAAAATGATTGACATTCTTAGGGGAAAGAACCTTTGGTGCTTCGTTAATGGTGTTAGAATGAAACCAAACAATGCCAAGGAATTAGTTATATGGGAGGGGTGTTGTGAATAGGCAATAGTTCACATTGTAAAAAATATCTAAAAAAATATACATGTACATATAGAAGTTGAAGATAACCCTAGATAGGTACAAAAAATTTAGCTTCTCTATATGAAAAGGCTGATGGTGTTTCTACCTATTGTCTTGAGAAGAAAATCTATGATCATGATCCTAAGGATTTTAAAAGAATTGAGTCATTTCTTGTCGAAATAAAAACTTATAATGAGAAGCTAAATAATCGTGGTAAAGATTATAAGAAAACTAATACATCCCTCATTATTCATGTACAATAGAAATTACCTTTATCATTTGATATGTTCATATAAACTAGTAATAGAGATATTGCAATGTTTAATGGATCCATGAAACCTACATTTGAAATTTGTTTCCAAGGGTTGATTTCTGAGTAGGTTAGGATGATCTCATAATGGAAATAAGTCATTAAGAAAACTCATTTGGCACACAGTATGAGGAATCCATACAAAGGTTCTCATAATAACACATAATACAATCATGCTAGTGCTTCCAATAAAACTTCTAATGATGCTCCTATCGATGCTTCAAGGAAGAAAATATGGAAACCTTGCAAGAATTAAGGGAAAACCAATCATGCTGAGATGAATTACTTTAAGAGATAGAATGTATTGGAAAACTCCAAAATTAAATTATCCACAGAACAATAGGTATCTCTCTATGTGTATTTTCTTCAACCAATTAACTCATTTTCTTCCTTGGAATGGATTATGCATTTCGGTGCCTCAAATCATATGATCAATACTACTTAATTATTCACCTCTAATGAAAAATGCAAACACAAGGCTTAGAAAGTTTCTATAAATGATGATAAGAATCTTTCAATTATTGGTTTGGTGATATCTAGGTTCCTAATATTGTACTAAAAGATGTTTTCATGTTGAAGGCATGCCCATCAATATCCTTTATGTTTACCATGTTTGTCAAAAATGTTATAGTTTGAAGCATGGCTTGATAGATATGTTCTAAAATATATCAAAAACAACTTAAAAATTGTTTCATTGGGTTTGGTTGATCATGAAGAAGGTTTGTTGAAGTTCAATTGCTTTACTTGAGCTAGCAAACAACCATTCTATTCCTATGTTGCACATGTTTAGGAACAAAGTAAGTTATGGTACAAGAGATTAGGTCATTTGAACTATGGTAAAATGCAACTTTTATCTAAAATGGTATTGGGTTTACCTACAATTTCTTCCACTAAAGGTGTTTATGAAGGTTGTGACCTCAATAAACATCACAAATAAAAGTTTGTTAAGGATAAATCCTTGTCTTCCTAAGAAAAATTGCAATTGGTTCATATTGACATATGTGGACCTATCATTACTCCTTCAATATTAGGTGTTGTCTATTTCATTACTTTTATTAATTATTGTAGTAAGAAGACACATGTTTATTTATTGAAGCATAAAATTGAAGCTTATACTATATTTCAATTATTTAAAACCCTCGTTAAAAAAGGATTTGGTAAATATACTAAGACTCTTACAACTAACAATGAGGGATTCTACTAAAAATGAATTTGCAACATATTTATCAAATTATGGCATCTAACAACAAACTACAGTTCCTTATGATGAGCCTCAACATTGGGTAATTATATGGGCCTTAATTCACTTCCTAGCTTAGTCAAACCAAGTATTCTCACAACTTATTGCATACTTTTGATTATATTTTGTTTATGAGATGAGTTAGAGTTGGATATTTTGCTTTGTGGTCTAATGTGCATGTAATCCAGGATTAAAGGATAAAAGCAAGGAATTTTGGCAAATATCTTAGTCAAAAATCGAATGGGACAAGGGAGAGGAATTATAGGAGGGAAATCCTCCTCATTTACGACCCCTCCATTTGAATATTCCTCCATCAGCTCAGAGTGCAACCAGCCAAATCATGAGGACTAGAAGGCAGCTGAGCAAGTGGAAGTCAGAGCACCAGTTTATCTCTAGTTTGGGAGCTGAGCCTCCCTAATTTTAAGGAAGCAATTGGAGACTTTAGAAGTATAAGTAGAGAGGCCTAGGACCTCAGTAGGATGGGGAACTTTTGATTGTAAAACTTTACTTTATTTTCAAGCTGCAATACTTGTGACAGTTATTGATGTAACCCATTGTTTTGATAATAAGAATGGGTTTTGTTTTGAGCCAGCATTGAGTTAACTCAGAGGACTGAAGCTCTTGGGTTAGGGCCCAACCCTAGCAGCTAAAGCCTCTTTATTGTACATGTAATTTAGTGTAGAGTCATGGTTTAAATGTTCGTTTGCTTAAGTAACTGCATTTCCATTACAACAGGGTAGTGTAGATTGGTTGTGTTTTAGATTTCTAGTTATCACATGAGCTTTGGAGTTGTTGTCTTGATTCTATACTTGGTTCATTTCATCATTATCATCTTCAATCACTCTCTTTTTGTAATAGATCTCACTCACATTCTCATTTCCTTCAGCATTAAATACTTAAGAGGGAGCCAATAACTCACGTCTTAATCAGATTATACGTATATCTCTTTACCATCCAATCCACAATAAACCTGGCCAATCACTGTTAACCCCATCCTATTCATTTCAACACTTGACTTTATGTGCTATAGATCTCCACTGTCGATCTGTCTAGCTTGATCCAATGGCTCTCGCGTCATCTTCCACCTACTTTATGCACTCTAAATCTCCACCGTCGATCTGTCTAGCTTGATCCAACGTCTATCACATCCTTTCAATACTTTATGCACCCCATATCTCCACCGTCGATCTGTCTAGCTTGATCTAATGACTATTGCGCAATATCGCATTGATTCTTGCATGGCCGATATCTGCCCAAAAGCATGCGAGAAAAGTGGTTTTCTCACGCTACGTGTCACCCAGTTAGGCTAATATCGTGAAATTTTAGAATACAACTTACAGCTTTGAGGGTGCATGATAAACTGCTTATTGCCTATGGAAACCCGCTCCATCATTCCGCATGTTTTATTACCCTTATGTCACCACGTGACTTGATGTGATCCATCCATCTATTCACTTCATCTCTGCGATAGGATCTCCACCATTCATCTTCCGATTAGTCATGTTTGTCCATCTCTTGACTTAGCCTCTCGCGATAGGATCTCCACCATTCGTCTTCCTATTAGCCCTATTCATCCATCTCTTGAATTAACCTTTCACAATAGGATCTCCACCATTCGTCTTCTGATTAGTCCTGTTCATCCATCTCTTAACTTGATCCCCTGCGATAAGATCCCTGCCATTCATCTCCAGTTAACCCTATTCGTCCATCTATTCACGTAATGTTTTGCAATAATATCTTCGCCACTCATCTCTCGTTAATATTGTTCCCGAACGATCCAATAGTTCCTATGCACTTCTACTTCGTTACGTCCTCCTTTCATTGATTTCGGTCTCCATTTGCTCTTCCGCCTGACTCCTTGCATGCTTGATTTTACCAAAACACCAAAAACGTGAAAACAAACTTAGTTTAGTTTCCTTGCTTACACATTAGTTTGGTTTGATGCTATTTACTTTTGTAACTTAGATAACAACATTAGGTTAGTGGTGATTTATTAATTCTGCTTAGTTTAGTTGTTTAAATGGTTGACTAGGTTATGGTGTGATTTAGCATTACATGTTGTTTTCTTCATTATTGTAGTAGAGTAGCTCTCTTAGAATAGATTTGCTCTTTTTCCATCAAAAGATCAAGCTTCTTTTGACTCTATAGAATTTTGGCTTGGAACCCCTGAGGTATCTTGCCATATGAAAAAGTGACAACAGGTAGAACCTTCACCTCTACTTATGCATATAGCACTGTCACCTCCAAGTTTGTATGAACCTCGGGTTGATAAGTAAAGCTGGTAGCCCAGGATTTGCAACATCCTTGTTGTAATACTAGCGCTCATCACTTTTTGGTGCCATTGCCAGGGAGGTGTCAGAGTAGAATGTGATCCCTGCTTCCTTTTCTTATATTTCTAGTCTTCAATTTTCTTCTATTAGTTTATTTCTACAAAAGTAATCTAGTAGCTTCATTTCTTTCATTTTTCATTATCTACTTTCCTTTCCATTCTGCAAGTAGAATTTCAATTCAGCAAGTAGTTTCTTTCTGTCAGTAGTTTCCATTTAATTAGAAATTTCATTTTTGTAAAGTACTTTCTTGCTAAAAAATCTTCCAAAAACCAACCCAAAAACATTTCCTTTCATGCCTCGTAGGAGTAGGGACAATTTAGAAAAATTATTTCCAAATACCCCCACTGCATCCAACAGCCAACCTTCTCTCTTCTTCGGTGGCTGTGAACTAGAGGAACCTTTAGGTGAACAACCTGACATATTTGAAGAACCTATATGGGAAGAAGAAGAGGAAGAACCCATTCCTACTAAACCAATGGCTGAAAACCAAAATGATAGAGGAAATAGAGAAAGAATTGAGGGTGCCTTCCCCATCAGGGAAACCAATGGGGACACTAAGATGAAGAATATAAGCCCCTTTGCTATACCTCATTTCCATGGCTTGACCACAGAGGACCCTGACACTTTCATATTTGAGTTTTTGGTTATATGTCGACCCTATGACTATACAAATGATGAGCAAAAGTTAAAACTGTTTCCATCTAACCTCAAGGATGCAACATTGTGCTGGTTCATGGGTTTACCTAGAGATAACATCACAATTTGGGCTTAGATGCAGCAGGCTTTTAACAACAAATATAGGGACTACTGTAGGTCAAGGGATACTAAAGACGATATTTTCAGGATGACCATGGGCCAGGATGAATCCTTAGAAGACTATGAAGAAAGATTCAAGCTCAGTTACAAAAGGGCTAGGTGCACACTTGACTCTGAATCACTAAAGCTGGTCCTGCTTAGAGGAGTAAGGGAAGAACTTCTGGATACCTTACATCTGTTAACAGGAGGATATATCTACCAATTACCCTATGAGGATATCAAGTCTGTCTTTAGAAACCATTCTAGGGCAGCTAGGAAAAGGGGTAGGAGTAGTCAACCTATGGCCAGTACATCATTTTCCAACTCATCCATCAAGGGTGAAATTGGAAATATGCTGGAAGATTTCAAAAGTGAGATGCTGCAAACCCTTGCCTTGCAATTGGACTCCATGAATATCAAAAGGAAGCAAGAGGAAGCAGAGAGAGCCTTGGCCATCTTTTGTCCCAGATGCACTAGGAGGCATCCTAAGAATGAATGTCTATTGAACTGCATTGAGATTTGCTCGGTTTGTGAAGAAAACCACTCCACAGACAAGTGGCCTTCTTTACCCAGACTCAAAGCTGTCTATCAAGGAGCTGAAGGGGTCACTGAGCAGCTTTGCTACATCAACCAAAGGAGACCTCCTGGGCCTAGACCATACCAGTGGGGTATGCAAGGGTCATCCCATGCATATTACAACCCCAACCAAACCAAAAATATACCTTCTTGGGGACCCCGTACTCATCCTTCCTAGCCTACACCCCCTCCTTGGTTCTATGCATCTCAGTATCATTCCCAGCCAGCGAGCCAGTCATTTCAACCTTACATGCCACCACAACCTCAGTGGAATACCCCACTCCAGGGGTGGAGGCCCCAATACAACAATGCCCCAGCTCTATTGCCTCCACCATCTATCCAAACACAACTCCTACACTTTTCTCCACCCAAGAAACCCCAAATTCCTGTCCATCCAAATCCAAACCCAAACAATAGGCAGGCTCAACAAGTATATAGTGGAGAGACATCATACCCAGCTTATGTTGTAGAAATCCAGGAGATCAACCCGAGATCTGGGAGAATTATCCCAGATAACCAACCTCCCTCTCCACATAGGGAGGTTGAGGAAGAAAGAGAAGAAAAAAACCTTAAAGTAAATCCACCCTTTCCTGAGAGATTAGCTCAACCACTCCAGCCTACCCCAGAAGAAACTGAACTTCTGGGAGAATTGAAAAATCTATGTGTAAAGATCCCCCTTCTCTAGGAAATAAAAGATGTTCCCATTTACAATAAGTTGATTAAGGAGAAGTGCTTCAAGCATCTAGGAAGAAGAAAAAGGGATGCCCCTACCATTAATTTCATTGGGCAGCTGTCTGACTTCATGCTGGGGTAGGTAATATGTCCAAAATATCTGGACCCTGGAAGCCTTGTAGTAGATGTGCACATCAATGGCACCATTGTCCCACACACTCTGATTGATCTTGGGGCTGCCATTAATATGATGACCAAGGACACCATGGTCAAGCTCAACCTCCAAGGGTCATTAAGGAAGGCCACAACGGTTCTGCAACTTGCAGATTATTCCACAGTCACCCCCGAGGGAATTGTGGAGGATGCAATGGTCTCCATTTGTAGGTTTTAACCCCGTACAGAAATTACCTGCATACGAATTCTAAATCACAGGAAAAATAAAAATGCGAGAGCATAACACATAAAACACATATACACAGAGATTTCCCACTGGATCTCAAACCGAGACTACCAGCTTGATTTTTCATTATATTCCTTTCAATGTTACAATACATATTTATACATGCCGAAGCATCCAATACCATGGACCGAATAACCATCACGTCCAATACCATGGACCAAAAAACCAT
>APFE030568560.1:76003-91639 GCA_000404065.3 Pinus taeda
CAAGGAAATGAAGGGAGTACACCCCTCAGTGTGTACTCACCACATATACATCAAAGAAGGTTGCAAGCCAGTCACGCAACCACAAAGGAGGATGAATCCAACTCTTAAATATATAGTCAAAGAGGAACTGCAAAAACTACTAGATGTAGGATTCATTTACCATATCTCTGATAGTGAGTGGGTCTCCCCTTTAGTGTTAGTTCCCAAGAAAAATGGTAAGTGGAGGATTTGTGTATACTACAGGGAGTTGAACAAAGCCACAAAGAAGGATCATTTTCCCCTACCCTTCATTGACCAAGTGCTAGATGGCCTGGCAAGGAAGAAGTTCTTTTCTTTCCTAGATGGATTTAGTGGGTACAACCAAATCCAAATCTGCCCAAAAGACCAGGATAAGACCACATTCACCTATCCTTGGGGCACTTTTTCCTATAGGGTCCTTCCTTTTGGCCTATGCAATGCTCCTTCCACTTTCCAAAGAGCAGTCTTGAGTATTTTTGTCGAATTAGTACATGATGTAGTGGAAATCTATATGGATGATTTTACACCTTATGGCTATGATTTTCAAGAAGCCCTGACTAACCTAGGCAAAGTATTACACAAATGCATTGAAATGAACCTGTCTCTCAGTCCAGAAAAATGTGAATTCTTAATGACTGAAGGGATCGTGCTAGGTCATTCAATATCTCAACAAGGACTACAGATGGACCCAAAAAAAATAGCAATCATCCAAAGGGTCCCACCTACGCAGAGGGATGTTAGGAGTTTCTTGGGGTTAGCTGGATACTACCAAAGGCTCATAAAAGACTTCAGCAAGTTGGCCTCTCCTTTATTTGGGTTGTTGGCCAAAGATTCAGAGTTTATATGGTCAAAAAGCTGTCAAGAGGCATTAGACATTTTAAAGGGTAAGTTGACCACTGGACCAATTCTTCGAGGCCAAAACTGGGCCCTCCCTTTTCATATTCATGCTGATGCCTCACACAAAGCCATAGGAGTAGCCTTAGGACAGGTAGAGGAGAAATTTCCCTATGCCATCTATTTTATCAGTAATAACTTGTCAAAGGCTGAGCTAAATTACACTGTGACTGAAAAGGAACTCCTAACTGTTGTGCATTCATTAAACAAATTTAGGCATTACAATACATGCTATCAAAAATTTGTGCACACTGACCATGTTGTAATCAAATATTTAATGAAAAAAATAGATGTGAATGCTAGGATTATAAGATGGTTGCTTTTATTAGAACAGTTTGATCTAACTATTGTTGAGAAGCATGGTAAGGAAAATGTTGTTGCAAACTTTCTATCTAGGATGAATCTTCCTGTAAGTGAAGAAGGAATGGTGGATGACTAGTTACCAAACGAGCATTTGTTTGCTATTTTAGTTCTCTCCCCATGGTTTGCTGATATAGCAAACTATTTGGTATCAACACAGTTCCCACCAAACTTGCCATCCAAAGAAAAGAGCAAGATAGTCAGGAAAAGAGCCCCCTTCACCTGGATTGGCGGCAATCTTTTCAAACTTGGTCCAGATCAAATCTTGAGAAGGTGTTTAAGAGCAGAGGAAGTCTTTTACATCCTTATGGCCTATCATGATGGGCCTTGTGGAGGTCACTTTGCAGCAAAGAAGACATCATTCAAAGTGTTACTGGCAGGCTATTATTGGCCCACTCTTCATTAGGATGTGAAGAAGTACATTAATCAGTGTGATCGGTGCCAGAGAATGGGAAATCCTACTCCAAGAGATGAAATTCCCCTACAACCTCAAGTGAATTTCAAGCCATTTGACAAGTGGGGCATGGACTTCATTGGACCTATCAACCCTCCTTCAAAGAAAAAACAATATATTATTGTGTGCACTAATTATTTGACTAAGTGGGATGAAACCAAGGTGATTAAGGTAGCAATAGAAGAGAAGGTGGTTGAGTTCCTAAGGGAGAGTGTATTCTACAAATACTAGTAACCTAGAGAGCTAGTCACAGACCAAGGCAGCTAGTTTACCTCCAACATGATTGAAGAACTACTCAACCATCACAAAATAAAGCATAGAACCTCCACTCCTTATCATCCACAAGATAATGGGCAAGTGGAGGTGACCAACAAGGCACTTGAGAGCATCTTAACCAAGGTAGTGAGTAGCAGCAGGAAGGATTGGGTAGAGAGACTAGTTGAGGCCACTTGGGTCTATAATACAACATGGAAGACCACCACTGGATTTACACCCTATGAGTTGGTCTATGGGAAAAAGGCTTTGTTGTCCATTGAGTTTGAATATAAAACATTGAGGATGGCAGCCCAACTAGATTTGGATCTCAATCATGCACATAAAGAAAGATTGTTCCATTTGAATGGCTTAGATGAATTCAAAATGCAGGCCCTCCTACATACAGAGATATTTCAGCTTCAGAGGAATATATAGCATGATAAACATATTAAGGAGAAGAAATTTCAAGAGGGTGATTGAGCATTGTTATATGATTCAAGGTATAAATACTTCAAGGGAAATCTAAGGACAAGATGGCTCAGACCTTATGTGGTAGAAAGATGCCATGATAATGGTTCAGTGCAAATCAGAACTACAGATGAAGAAGCCATTCCATTGCTTGTTAATGGACATCTATTGAAAATGTACAAGAGGCCTTTATGAAAACAAGAGTTCATTGACAATATCAATAAGATAGTGATGATGGTGGAGCAAGTTCCAGCTCCTCCCTCATTAGGTCACTGAAAAAAGAAAAGAAAAAATAATAAGGATTCAGGTGAAAACCTCCATGAGGCATCTGAGTCCCATCTTTAGGTTGAAAACCTCGTGAGGCGGCCCAATGATGAGAAAAAAAAATGAAAAAAGAATAAGAATACACCTGGGTGAAAACCTTCCTTGAGGCGCCTAGGGAAAACATCTAGGGTGAAAACCTCTCTGAGGCAGCATAGGTGTTTTTCAAAAAAAAGAAAAAAGAAAAGAGAAAAAAGATATAATTGTTATTTGCAGGTAGGTGAGAAAGACAATTAAGGAGAAAAGAGAAGATCCAAAGGGAACCCTGCCTCACATATATTCATCTCCACCGCTCCTTACCATGAATCCCTCCATCAATTCCATTGTTTTTTTCACTTCATTGCTCCAATTCAGGCGAAGACTCTGTTTTCTATAGGATCCCCTGTATTCCTACAAGATACCTTGAAAAACTACAGGAGGCAATCCGAGGGTGAATGGTAGGTTGGTTAGGTCCTGTAGCAGCCTATCCCACAGAATATCAATCATCAGCTACAGGTCTTCGCTAAGATGATCTAGACAGTAGACAATAGAGGAGGAAGAAGAATGACCATGCAACAAATAAACAACGCAACACCTCTGATCTTCGACAACTACAACATGTCATTGAGACCACAGGTAAGTGTCCCACTCACTCACTCATATTCATAATTTGATCAAAAGTTGTAAAGGTTATGAGGTAGTTGGTTTATAAGTGAAAAGGTGGCTAGTTAACTTGGCCACCTTTGTTCAGTCATCACATACAAAACTGGGGGTCCTCTCATATGTGGTTGCAGTCAACTCAAAGATAAGGAAGATTAGGACAAGAAGTGGTTGACTACGGATCTACAAGGTGGGAGATGATTACGAGGAGTGGGAAACAAAACATCGTTTGCATGCAATCATGCATTCCACCTCCTCGAAACACCCTCACTCAAGTCGCTCTTATAACTCTGGCCACCCACCGGAAGCAAGGACCCATTGTTCTGCAAGAGAATTTCTACAGGAGCATGCACAAGAACAATCTACAGGAGCAGTCTACAGTATACATAGAGGCAGTCTACAGGATAGGTAGAGAAGGGTTCAAGAAGGAATATCACGAGAGTTATGCATTGCCACCATTCTAAAGAGGTAGGATCTAAAAATCCATCCCCATTTACAAGAAAATGAACTAGAAATGCTCTGCAAGATAGTGGATATAACAACTGCGGGAGGTGAATTACATACACAGGAAACTTTGTTTTCCTCCGAATTTGAAATTCTTGTGTCAAACCTCTCATTTCCTCCTCAAGCCTCACAAGCAAGATGACAGGAGGGTTTTATAGGAAATAACCCACAAACACTGTGAGGATACAAGAACACCCCCAAGTGCTTGAAATCTTTATAAGACACCAATGGATGGGGTTTTTCAAAAAATTCACAGGGTATGAGGATGGGGTGGCTCAAGAATTTTCTCATTCCCTCAATCCACACAGTAGAATCCATCCCACTGTTATAGTTAGAGGGCTCACTATAGATCTCACCCCAGAGCTCATCAGTAGGATCACCACACTTCCCCTAGGAATTCCATGGAGAAAAGAAGACAAAGCAGACAGTAAGGTGGAAAGAAGGAAATTATTTTTAGAAGGTGAAGAACCCACAGAGGATAAAAATGGAGTAAGGAGGGGTAGTCTGCCATGCCCATGGAGTGAGGTAGGTTACCAACTCATTAAATATATCTCATGTGAGGGTAGATACAATGTTGTTTATGGCTACCATTTTAGGATGCTTGAAGAATTAAGATTTGGGGTAGAAACACCAGTTCACCAAAGACTCAGCATACCTTACTTCTTGATGCAATCACTCATAGACTCCAGAAGCAATGTAAAGGAAGGGAATTCCAAACAATTGGCTCACCATGGGTTGATCAAGATCCTCATTGAGGGTGCCCTCCAAAACCTCAGGATCCCTATAACATGATCAATCTTCAGAGACTTACCAGCATAGGATGAAATGAAAACTCTCACCTATAATGTTAATCCTTCTGTCAGTAAGGTGGAGGCAAAGCAAGAGGAAGAAGATACAGAGCTAGATGGGGATGAGATGGATGAAGAAGAAACTAATGCAAAGGAACATGATGAAAGAAAAGAGAAGGAGGATGATATTGAAACAGAGGAGGAAAAAAAGGAAGAAACTGATGGAGATGAGAAAGAACAACAAGAGGAATAAAATAAGAAAAATAGAGAGGAAAAAGGCATTGAAATAGAAGGGGAAGAACACAAGGAAGAGTCACCTAGGGTGTCTCCAGAGGCTCTTGAGAGGGAGGCATCATCTACCCTCACTACTCTCAGAACCCCAGTCAAGCAAGAAGGGAAAAGAAGGAGGCAAACCCCTCTATATTTCAGAACAAGAAAGAGCACAAGAATCAAACAAGAGAAGCTCACAGAAATGAGCAAAGAGCTAAGTGGCTTAAGGGACAGAGAAGAAATAATGAGAGATCAACTCAAGAAGGAAAATGCATGGCTGAAAGGACAACTGTAGGAGAGGGAAACCCAACTAGCATGTATGGCCAACCTCTCCTTGGAGGCCATCTAGTGTAGGATGCCAGCTAAATCATATGCTCTTTACCTCAGAGAACAATGGCTGCAATTTTAGATTAAAACACTAGCACAAAGGGGCACCATGCCATTTCATGACTACAAGTAGTTTATTGATCTTTGTGATCAAAGTACACTAGAGGGTAGGGCCAAAATGGTTGAGTTTTACTTGCACAACATGGCCCTCACAGATATGAATGTTTGGGATCCTAATGCTGAACTAGGAGATCTACAATTAATGTCTTTGGCATCATGGATGAACCATGAGGAGTCAAGGGCTATAGAGATGAAAAGAATATTGGCCAGAGAGAAAAATGATCCTCTTTTCATTAGAGTTGAACAATCAAATCCCATGGCCCCAATCAACAACCATAATCTAATTGCAAATGATCCTCAGTTGGAACCTAGATATCTTGCTGCCCAAGAACAAGAAATTTCACACTTTGAGGATATGTTTAGGCTACTAGGAGATGATAATATACATGCCTACTCAAGGAGATGGAACACACTGCCACACAGCTTGAAGATTAGAGGATATCACTCCCCTCAAAGGTTGGGAGAGGCATTGAACAAGACACCAATGTATAAGCAATCAATGCAAAGGTTTAAGGTCAATTGGATAGGCCTAAAACTTAGTTCACCACTACTCCTAGGGATGCTAGAAGGGAGAAAAGAAGAAGAGGAAAATAGGAAGTGGGAAGAAGTAGAAAGGAAAGTAGGCTTTTATGCACAAGAAGAAGAGACCACAATAGAAGCATGGGATGTCAGAGAGGCTACCAAAGCCATGAAGGACATGGAAATTGACTAAGTTGCTCAGAGGATGAGCAACACTTTCAGTAGGGGGTGATGATGAGCCTCATAATTGGGTAATTATATGGGCCTTAATTCACCTCCTAGCTTAGTCAAACCAACTATTCTCACAACTTATTACATACTTTTGATTATATTTTTTTATGAGATGAGTTAGAGTTGGATATTTTTCTTTGTGGTCTAATGTGCATTTAATGCAGGATTAAAGGATAAAAGCAAGGAATTTTGGAAAATATCTTGGTAAAAACTTGAATGGGACAAGGGAGAAGAATTATAGGAGGGAAATCCTCCTCATTTACTACCCCTCCATTCAAATATTCCTCCATCATCTCAGAGTGCAACCAGCCAAATCATGAGGACTAGAAGGCAGCCGAGCAAGTGGAAGTCAGAGCACCATTTTATCTCTAGTTTGGGAGCCGAGCCTCCCTAATTTTAAGGAAGTCATTGGAGACATTAGAATTATAAGTAGAGAGGCCTAGGACCTTAGTAATATGGGGAACTTTTGATTGAAAGACTTTATTTTCAAGCTGCAAGACTTGTGACAATTATTGATGTAATGCATTGTTTTGATAATAAGAATGAGTTTTGTTTTGAGCCAGCACTGAGTTAACTCAGAGGGCTGAAGCTTTTGGGTTAGGGCCCAACCCTAGTAGCTAAGGCTCCTCTTTACTGTACATGTATGTTAGCGTAGATTCATGGTTTAATCGTTCATTTTCTTAAGTAGCTGCATTTCCATTACAACAGGGTAGCGTAGATTGGTTGTGTTTCAGATTTCTAGTTATCGCATGAGCTTTAGAGTTGTTGTATTGATTATGTACTTGGTTCATTTCATCATTATCGCCTTCAATAACTCTCTTTCTGTAATAGATCTCACGCACATTCTCATTTCCTTCAGCACAAAATGCTTAAGCAGGAGCCCATAACTCACATCTTAATTAGAATACGTAGATCTCTTTATAGTCTGATCCATAATAAACCTGGCCAATCATCGTTAACCCCATCCGATTCATTTCAGCACTTGACTTTATGTGCTCCATATATCCACCATCGATCTGTCAGCTTGATCCAATGGCTATCGTGTCGTCTCCCACCTACTTTATGCAATCTAAATCTCCACAATCGATTTGTCTAGTTTGATCCAACATCTATCACGTCCTTTCAATACTTTATGCGCCCCAGATCTCCACCGCCGATCTATCTAGATTGATCCAACGAATATCATGCAATCTCACGCGGATTCTTGCACGGCCAATATTCGCCCAAGAGCACATGAGAAAAGTGGTTTTCTCGTGCTACGTGTCACCCAGTTAGGCTAATCGTGTGAAATTTTAGAATACAACTTACAACTTTGAGGGCATGCGATAAACTGCTTACTGCCTATCGAAACCCGCTCCATCATTTTGCACATTTTATTACCCTTCTGTCGCGATGTGACTTGATGTGATCCACCCATCTATTCACTTCATCTCTGCAATAGGATCTCTACCATTCATCTTCCAATTAGTCATGTTCGTCCATCTCTTGACTTAACCTCTCGCGATAGGATCTCAACCATTCATCTTCTGATTAGTCCTATTCGTCCATCTCTTGACTTAACCTCTCGCGATAGGATCTCCAACATTCATCTTTCGATTAATCCTGTTCATCCATCTCTTGACTTGATCCCCTGCGATAAGATCCCCGCCATTCATCACCAGTTAACCTTGTTTGTCCATCTATTCATGTAATCTTCTGTGATAAGATCTCCACTGCTCATCTCCCATTAATACTGTTCCCGATCGATCCAATGGTTCCTATGCACTTTTGCTTATTTACTTCCCCCTTTCACTGATTTCGGCCTCCGTTTTCTCTTCCTCTTGACTGCTTGCATGCTTGATTTTACCAAAACACCAAAAACGTGAAAACAAATTTAGTTCCGTTTGCTTGCTTAGACATTAGTTTTGTTTGATGCTCTTTACTTCTGTAACATATATAACAACAATAGGTTAGTGGTGATTTATCAATTCTACTTAGTTTAGTTGTTTAAATGGTTAATTAGGATATGGTGTGATTTAGCATTACATGTTGTTTTCTTCAATAATGCAGTAGAGTAGCTCTCTTAGAATAGATTTTCTCTTATTCCATAAAAAGATCAATCTTCTTCTGACTCTATAGAAGTCTGGCTTGGAACCCCTGGGGTCTCTTGCCAGATGAACAAGTGACAACAGGCAGGACCTTCACCTCTACTTGTGCATATAGCACTGTCACCTCCAAGTTAGTACGAACCCCGGGTTGATAATTAACGCTAGTAGCCGAGGAGTTGCAACATCCTTGTTGTAATACTGGCACCCATCACCTTATACACCACAGTAGAATGGGGTTGCCGGAAGGAAAAATAGAACCATGGTTGAAATGGACAGTTGTATGCTATATTCAAAAGGGTTGAAGAAAATATTTTGGGTCGATGTTGTTTGTTGTCCTAACCATCCAACTAAAGTGGGTTTTCATATTAATCCTAAATAAAAGTGGAGTGGAAGGTGACCAAACATTAGAAATTTCAAGGTTTTTGCAATGAATGTTGGGCACATATCCTTGATGAAAATTGAAGGAGGTTGGAGCCCAAATCTCATAAATTCATATTTCATTGTCATAGTAAGGATTATAAATCTTATAGGTTATTTAATCAATTCAAGAAAGATATCATCATTTGGCGAGATTTACAATTCAATGAAGTATCTCTACTGCATGAGTCTATCACACCTCATGTTGCCTTGCAATTGTCTTCATTTTTGTTGAGCCTATTTATGTTATTCCTTTCTTAAGTTCTTTGCAAGACCTAAATATTGTTTCACCTATTTGTTTGATTGATCCATCTAAATTCCTTGAAGATACTAGAGTGTTTCCCACCACTACTCTTCCTCTTCTAGTTTGGGCATGAAAGAGACTAGATATGTAGAAGTTGAAGGAAAACCATAATGGGAGAAAGTAATTGCTACTAAATGTCTCTTTGATTAAAAAAACACTTAGAACCTTGTCCACTTCCTCTTGGTAAGAATCGTGTTCATTGCAAATGGATTTATAAAATAAAGTTAACTACAGTAGGATAGATTGAAAATCATAAGGCATGGTTAGTCACTAAAGTATCTCTTCAAAAAGAAGATTTCAATTATACTGAAACTTTTTCTCATGTTTCTATAATGAACACCATCAAAACTATCATTTCTCTCACTGCATCTTTTCAATGGGAAATTTACTAAATGGATTTCAAGAATTCTTTTTTAAATGGTGATCTTCATGAAGAAATTTGTATGTAATAACCACTTGGTTTTAACTCCTCTGAAAATTCAAGTTCGGTATGCAATTAAACAAGTGTTTATATGGACTTAAATAGGAACCGAGGGTTTGGTATAGTAAAATTGATACTCATTTTTTGAAAAATAATTTTAAATGATGTCCATCTGATCCAAATACATATGCTAAATTATTTGAAGATAATATTCTCATTATTATTTTTTATGTGAATGATCTAATCCTTATGGGCACCCAATTTTCCTTAATCTAAGAATTGAAGAATTGTCTTAAGCAACACTTTGAAATGACAAATTTAGGCTTACTGCCTTATTTTCTTTGTATTTTGGATTGGCATATGGCTAACAGGATCTTTCTTTCTTGGCCTAAATATGTGTAACAACCCTCGGTTAAAGGTCGTGTAATAAAGGATAATAAAGGAAAAATAAGACCAAGGTCATGTGACACATATTCCAAGTCGAATGGTGGGGAAAACATCACATTGGGGGGTCATTTGTAGTTTATTAATTGATCTAATTGGGAGAATTAGTTTGTTGTACTAAATTCCTTTTCAGAATATGTAAATGTGCTTAAGGATTCATGAGGTTAATTGTAATTTTAAACATGAGTTTTTTTATTTCTTTTATGTAATTTTTATGTGCAAATTAACATAAACAAATGACTGAACAACAACATATAACAGACATAAACATCATCATAAACAATATCACAACAACACATGATGAAGGAGTTCAACCCTCCTAGGATAGGTCTCCTTGGTCCAGCTTCCAACAACTTGGCCCTCTCTATTATGTTAAAAAAAGTGAATACCTCAATGTGCAATGCTCAGAAAGCTCTTAAACTTGTTCCAATGGCTCCAGAATGCCCAAAAATGCCTGTTTAGCCTCTTTTTGCTCTGATTTGGTAAAAAAATCAAGAAGTTATGGCCTTTCCAAGTTTTTTTCCTAATCGCACCACAAATTCCCCAAAATCTGGCACCATCCTACAATTTTTGTCAGAACACGCTAATGGAGCGTCAATTTCGCCGATTTTCGGACAAAATTGTCAGACATTTTAAATGTCCTCTAACGCCTTATGTCCCCAAATTATGGCCATATGGGGGCCACGTGCCCGGGGTTAAGGCCAACACCCTACCCCTGCCGGCCAGGCCCCCCACTCCTCTCCATCAGTGGTTAGATTATGGCGCGTACCCAACGGCTGGGCCCTCCCTCCAATTGGCGTAGGAATATAACATAAATATACGTCGATGATATATATGGTTAAGACTTATGTGATGGCGTGTTGGTATAGCTCTGGACTTGTGCCTTGGTGGTTGCGGGTTCGACCCCCACTATTGCTGCCCAGAATTATACCCAAAATTTTGGTGGCCCCCGAGCTACCACGTGGCAGCCTCTGGCTGGGCCATGTGTCAGCCCGTGGTTGGCCACCAATCCAACCAATTAAAGACCACCAAATTGTACCAATGATAATGTTCCACTTGGCCTAACATGATTCGTTGAGCCTGTTAACCAGTCAAACCACCACATAGACCTGCATAGCTAGTGCCACGTCAACAGTATGGACTACTGACTTGGCTGTCAAATTTTTACAAAAATTTGCATGTTTGGGAAAGTGAACAAAACATTATTATGGGAGCATACGATGTTCATTTTGTGCGAAATGAGTTGCGCCAGATTCAGGCTGACGAGAACTACATGGTTGTTTAGATTCCACACGGATCCAATAAATTTGAATTTTGAGCTATTTTTTGAGCACCTGATCATTCCTCCCCATTGGAAGCCTTTTGGACTCCAAAAGATCACTTTCAGTTATCCAATAGGTGAGGGTACAGTTCCCTCACCTTTCCAATATCGATCCATTTATCATCGACTTGGAACTTGTGATCTACACGATGCTTGTCGTGCCTTGTTTTGTACTTGCCTTTACTCTTTTCAAGCTGATCTTGCACTATTTGATGTACCATTTTGAGTCGTTCAATGAACTCCTTGGCTTTTTTCATGTTACCATCAATAGCAACATCCTTCTTACCAATATGATACAATACATTATGATGCAAATGGTAAACAATTTCTTCTACTTAATTCCTTTGACTCAAGCTTGAATGCATACCTTGAAAGTATGTATTTTGCTGATCATAACTTCCATGTAAAACAAAATTATGCTTGAGTAACGTAGTTACACAAACAATAGGCCTAGAAATTACATCAACAAACTTGTCGCTTATACCTTTCTTATTCCTTTTGACCAAGTGGAATAGTAGAAGAAAACCCATCCAATGCAAGTTCCATTGTCGTTGCAACTTAATCACTGCAACATTGAAAATTTCTGAATGAAATGAAATGGGCTCACCATGTTGCATAAGGATTGCACCCATGGGATAGTTGCATACATCAACCTGAAACTCAAATGAAATTTTCAAGCCTAGAAGAGCAAGTATAAAGGCTGAACTGATCTTTTGTTTCAAAGCATCAAGTGCCTCTTGTTGTTTGACTCCCCACTGGAAGACCTTTTGCACAACTTCCAAAGAATGCAAATGAGTTAAAATAGAAGAAAAACTGACAAAAATTTTCCTCCAACATTGGGCAACTCCCAAAAAACCTCTTATCCAAATGACTATCTTGAGTGTTGACCAATCCATAATGGCATCAATCTTGGAGAGGTCTAACTTCAACTCACCTTCTCCAATATTATGGCCCAAGTACCTCAAGGAAGTTTTAACCAAATCATACTTTGACATCTTCAATAACAAATGTTCTTGACTTATGACATCAAGTACTTTTTTCTCATACATGACATGTTCATAATGAAATTTTCTAAAAGTGAAAATGTCATCTAATTAGACTATCATGTCTAGAAATGGCTTGAATACATCTTTCTTCATATGCATGAAAGTAGTAGGAGCATGGCAAAGGCATAAAGCATAACAAGCCATTCAAACAAACCTTGCTTGGTTTTGAATTCCGTCTTCCATATGTATCCTTCAACAACTCTACTTTGATGATAACCACTCCTTAAATCACATTTAATGAAATGATTTCCATTCTTCTTAGGCACCAAAACAATAGGTGCACTGCATGGTGAAGGAGATGCTCAAATGATGATTTTGTTCAACAACCCTTGGATTTGCTTTGTTATTTCTGTACTTTCCCTTCTTGACATCTAATACATGTCAATGTTTGGAACAAGACACTTTTGCTGCAATGGTATTTCATGTTGGACTCTCCTCTTGGGACAAAATCCCTTTGCTTTCTGAAACACCTCATCATCATGGTTAACTACATCAACCAAATCAGTTTTCAATTTTTAATTACAACCATCAAACGCTTTATAATCAACATCAATATTGGGTTTGATCATAAGAAGCACTAAATTCTTTCTTGGATTCACTAGTATTTTCATTTTCCCTACATTAACTAACAAAAGACTTAGATTCTTGTGATAAGCTCTCAAAATATACTCCACGCCATCTTTGAACAAGTGGTACTTGTTTTCGTGTGGTTTGAAAATCACTCTTGAGTGACCTCAGTTAAATAATTATTGAATGAAGGTATTACAGACCCCTGTGCTGGTGTGTGTCTATGTTATTTTAGGCAACGGATCGATCAGATTGCAAAATACAAAGACATTGGAAAATGGAAAACATCAAGAGAAACACAGTAAGAAAATACAAGAACACAACAATTAATAAGGAGTTCACCCTATCCCCCAGGGCTAGGTCTCCGATCCAGCTTTCAGTGGTGGCCTTCTGTTATTGTGTCTTTAAAGCAGAGATTTACAATGAGGAGCTCAATTTGAGTCCTCTGAAATAGATAATATTTGGTAGGGTGGTTCTTGGATCCCCCAAGCCACTAGATTGCACAGACTCTTTTCCTATCCAAGTCTTGACCTCTCTGGTCTTTAGTGGGAAGAGCCCAATGTGGTGCTCAATTCCCGACAGATCCTCTCAGGGATTGCTTGAACCTCTCAAGCTTTCTGTTTGCTCGATGTTGCCTGAGGTCAGCTCGGCTCTCTATCTTCTGCTTCTTGCTTCATTGTCTCTTCTTCGCTCTTGCTTTCTCTGTCTTCGTCTGGTTTTTCCCGTGTGTTCTGTTCGATTCTGTTCATGGCCTAAAGCCAATCTATCCCTGACTGCTCACTTCCTCTTCCGCCCCCATCGGATCACCTGCTGCTGCTCACTTGGAGTTCCTTGTCTCTGCATCATCATCAATGGCTCACATGGAGTGGCCACTTGTACTCTCACAAACTACACCAGCTCTTCCTCGTCGGTTCAGTTTGTCGGTTACACTATGGAATGACTCATCTGCCATCTCAGCAGTCAAATCAGACGTCAAACTTCTTTCTACCATGGCTAAATCCCCTGTCAAATTCAGTTCCTCCATCGGCTGTGATCTCTGCCGTCAGATCTGGAGCCCCCAGATCCTACGACATTTGCTCATTTCGCGCGGTTGACTTACTCGACCGTTAGCGCGTGATGAGCGGTGGTTTTCTCTCTCATCTGCCTACCACACATTGGGCACTGAATGGAATCGCTCTTTTTTCTCCAAATCCGCTTACCACCCAAGGGTTCCCCCGATATAATGCCGGTTTTGGAGCGCGGGACCCACCTCTCGCCTTAGCGCTTTCCCCATGGTTTTCCCAGCTTCCATGCGACCGAGCGCTTCGAGGCTTTTCCTTCTCGGGGGTTTTTGCGCAGTGATGCGCATTTAGCGCTAAGCGCTAATCGCGCATCATAAATTCCCTCTGTTTCCCGATCCGGGCTTCGCAAATACTAGTTCTGCCTCCTGCACGGTCTCCATGGGCCTCGGTCAGCGCGCTTCGACAGAGGTCCTCATCGTTCCTTGCTAGCTACAAACTGCCATTGTCCAGAGATCTTCCTGATCACTCTGTTCTCTTAAATTCAAAGTTTTTGTCCTGATTTGATATAGTCATGGTACTGTGATAATCTTCATGGATCCAATTCGGATCACGACCTTCCCACTGAAAAAGCTTTTGGACCACCAAAAGTTGGTTTTCAAGCATCGACTAAGTGAGGGTATAATTATCTCACTTGTCCAATCTCGATCCACTTTGCATTGCTCAGCTTTGAACTCTTGAGCCGTACTCTGAGGTACTCAACATCTCCTGTGCGCTTCGTCCTCACCTTCCTGTCCATAACTGTGTCTTCCTACAATTCATTAAGATATTCAGGTAGCAGGTCATCAATAGAAGGCAATTATCTCTGCTCTTCGGGATCCTCAATTAGTGAGGGTTCAAATAATCTCAAGCAATCTGCATTTACGACTGAGTAGATGTGCATGTAAGCTGGTAGATCAAGGTGAAAAGAATTTTCACCAATCTTCTCAAGTATGTTGAAAGGTCCATACCTGATAGGCTTTAGCTTTTTACCTTCACCTTGCATCCTGTCCTTGCTGATATACAGCCAGACTTGGTCACCAACTTGGAAACTATGCTCCATCCGATGCTTGTCATGCCTTGCCTTGTATTTGTCTTGGCTCTTTTCCAGCTGTTCCTGTACTACCTGGTGGATCTCCTGGATTTGTTTAATGAATCTAGTTGCCCTGTCCACATCACTGTGTCCCTCAACTATGGTGTCTTTACCAAAGACAAAATCCAAAGGAGACCTTGGTGTGAAACCAAAACAGGTCTCAAAAGGAGATATCTGGGTAGAAGAATGTTTTGCTATGTTGTAAGCATGCTACACATAACACAAATGTTCATCCCAAAGCTTAGGATGTTTGCTGCAATATCCTCTGAGTAACTGGATCACTGTCCTGTTAACTACTTCTGTCTGGCCATCAGTTTGTGGATGAAAAGTTGTGCTTTTCTTCAGTTTGGTGTCCATCAGTTGCCACAGACTTGACTAAAACTTCCCCACAAATCGGGTCTCTCGATCAGATACAATGGAAGTGGGTAATCCGAAATGAACCCATACATGTTCAAAAAATAGTTTTGTAGTTTGTTCAGCTGTAATCTGCTTATTACAAGGTATTAAAATACACATTTTGCTGAACCTATCCACAACAACATACAGATAATCATGAACTTTCCTAGATTTAGTCAGTCCTCCAACAAAATCCATGGAAACACTTTCCCAAGGGTGAGAAGGAACTGGTAATGGAGTGTACAAGCCTAGTTTTCTATTGTTGGGCTTGCTTTTAGCACACATAGCACACCCTCTTACATATCTAGAAACTGTCTCATTCATTTTTGGCCAAT
>APFE030568560.1:98935-109677 GCA_000404065.3 Pinus taeda
CCCTTCCTCTTTGTTGGTGGTCGCATTATGACGCATGTCCAAGGGCTAGCCCTCACTGGCTGGACCCTCCCTCCGATTGGTGTGAACATACAACATAAGTATACATTGATGGCATATATGGTTAAGACTTCTACGATGGCTTGTTGGTATAGATCTAGACTTGTGCCTTGGTGGTCACAAGTTCGACCCCCGCCACTGCTGCCCAAAATTCGACCCAAAATCTTAGTGACCCCCGGGTTTCCACGTGGTTGCCTCTAGCTGGGCCACGTGTCAACCCATGGTTGGCCACCAATCTGATGCAACCATATGGCAGCCACACCCTAAACACCTTATCGGGACTCTTATCCCTCATAAAACTTTTATTACCTTGGGCTATACCCACAATTCCATACTATCGGAAGCGTTCTCATATGCTTTTGCTTTAGGCCAGGACCAATTAAACTTATTAGGACTCATTCATCCTCAATGGTCCTTATTGAAGCTTTGCACCCACACATATATATATCAGAGGCGTTTTACACGTTTAAAATCCCGGGACCATACCTTTTGTCACAATACACAGAAACACATGAAAACCCACTTCCGCAGCATAAATTTGGGCTTCAAAACCAATTTTCCCACATCTATAAATCCATCGGGTCCGCTCATCACCCCTTTTCCATTGGTTTACCGCAATATCGCTATCGTGACCATTATAGACACATAATATCGAAAATATGAATACATGTGAAAACCCGCTTTGGAAGCCTAAACCGGACTTCAAATATTATACAACCACATCTATAACTTTATCGGGTCTATCTAGGTCCAAAGTATTTCCCGATGTGCTACTCCTTCTCTGATCTCTGATCAACAAAGCCTCTGATCGTCGATATCTGCTTATCATCAATATCGCTTATCGGTGTTCCCACTATCCTTTGCACTTGACTATCCCGAATGCGATCGACGATGACATCTCCATTGTTAATCCCTTTTGTGATCCAATGGTCCTTGCTTCATCGGCTATCGACGATTACAAAGTTTTAAGGCCTGATCCCGATATCACAACTTCCCCCGATGCGATAATAATAGACCTTTGTTCCACGATCGGATCTGGACCATTGATCTTACGGATCCGATGGTTACTGTGTGTTGCTCCGTCGATTCTCCCTTTGAATTGGTTTCATTTGCCTTTGATGATTTCCGTGTTAAAACACATTCTTCTGCATACTCCGGTTTTTAAATACAACCTTCACATAACAGTTGACCTGTTAATCAATGGATCACCATCGATCCTACAGTCATTGATGGTCGATTAACATGTAATACTGAAGCATTAAAATGGAGCATATATATACAACATAACACAAAATGCATAACTACACAGTTCCCACTTAGAATCAACTCTCTGTAATAAACATACAAAAATGTAATTACATCTTGAGGCTCTCCAACGCTTCTCTGGCCTGATTATTCTAGTTAGTGGCCTTTTCCTCCTACGATTCCCATAGGCTTACAATTCTCTCGATTTCTCTCTCTCTCTGTCCCTCTGTCTTGAATCCCCCTTCCAGAAAAGGAAGGAAATTACATATATTTTCTATCTAACAGTTTCCTTCCACAAATGAAGGAATTCACTATATTTTAAGAAATCAAATCCTACCTTAACTAATCATTCTAACTACTTGGCTTAATCTCCACGCAGGGAGGATCACTTGCCACTTATTCCCAATTATGTTCAAAATTAGGCAACAATTAACTACTTACATACTTTTCAATTAATAAAATTAAATAGCCAATTCTCCCTCCAAACTTTCATTAGCCACAACATGTGACCGCACCATCACATTGCTGGCTAGGCCTAGATGCTCCTGCATCAGACTCCCAAGGTTAAAAATGATCATGATATCTTGATCATGTGCTTCTGATATGTGTCATCCTGGATCCCATACTTTGTTTGGTAGTCTGTCCTTGGTTACTTCTATTGTTTGTTGTTCTCCCGGTCTCCATACTTTATGCTGCAGTGCCCCACTAGCTATGCTCTCACTGTCTACTATTGTCTTTTTCATATATCTTACTGCTTTTTGCTCATCATCACAATTTATGTTAGGCTTCCACACTTTAATTTGCAGTCTACCATTACCTTCACCTGTATCATTCTTTCCAGCCATTCTTCCTTCCTTCTTTTGTCCTCTAGTTAGTTTATTGGAATGTTGTTGTATGAGTTCCCACAGCTCATCAATTTCTTTGTCCACCTCACTTCTCAGCTGATGAATACTATTCTCCTGCAACTAGATGTGTTCTGGCATAAGAACATCATAATCCATGTGCCAATACCTTTAACATTGATCCCCTGCAATAATTCCAGTTCTTTCTTCTGGGTTCTCATTCATGTCTTCACCACATTTTACTTCAACTTCCAGTATACCCGCAATTCCACAATTTTTCTGAAAACTAAGAATTCTTCTTGCTTGCTTAGGTACTTGTAATACCTCTTCTTCTAGTAGCTTAATTTATACACACTTAATGATTATGACATTATATTTGTCTACTCCTGAAATGTCATCTTCAGTCTCTTCTCCATCAATAACTCTTTGTGGTACAATAGTAATCCTGTTACTATCATCTCTTCAACTCATCTCTATTTCAACAATTTCATTCTGTAAATTCAACATCATTCCATCTTTCTGAGACATTCTGATCTCATCCTTCCTTACTTTGATCTGATCTTCAGAATCAACTCCTTGTTTCAAATTGACTTCACATTGCCTTGTTCTTGCATACAAATATTCACCAGAATCAATCAATTCATCAAACACAAATGCTTTACCCTATTTCCTCATTATGCCAACATTTCTGACATCTTCTTTCCCATACTTGTCTTCCAGGACAACTTCTTCATTCTCATTCAGTTCTGGTTGTACTGTCTGATCACTTATTTTTTGGTTTTCTTGCCTCTTCTCCAAAAGACTCGTCTCATGCCACAAATTTTCCATCTCATTTGGAATTTCTCCCAAACGCTCTACACAATCTTCACTAACTTCACTGTTTGCAACATCTATCTTTATTCCTTTACTTTGTCTTTCTTCAAGGTCAATAATCTTCAATAACTGTTTAATATCGATAAAGTCTTCTATATCAACCTTCAGTAGCTGTTCTCCTTTGGCTTCAGTCTTCAATAGTTGTCTAATATCTGCATAATTCACTATAGCTATGTTTAACAGCTGCTCTTTCCTCTGCATCACAAGATTATGTGCATTTCCCTCTTCTAACTTCTAAAAAATCATATCTTTGCTTTTCCTTTCTCTTATGAAAACATTAAACATTTGCCTTACTTTAGTGTATCCTGCATTTACACACAAAATATTAGTTTCAAAATTATGAAACACCAAGGTCTCATCAAATAATTTCATCATCAACTCTTCCAGTTGACTCCCACTTCCTAAATACACCATAATATTCTCCACTTGGTTTGTATTAGCTTCATTAGTTTTCCTGAGAAAACCCTTTGTTTTATGTTCATATGAATGGATCTCTTCCTTTCCAAACATTCCTTTGATCTCAATAATTCCTTTGCCATCCTCATTTTGACTTATCCTTTGGATGTCACCTGACTGGACATCTTCCTTCACTTGATTGTAACTTTTCTCTTTATTCTTCATATGACTGTGAGTAGTCATCTCTTCACATGTTAATATAACAGTTTCCAATAACTTCTTGTCTTCCCTCAAGTTTACATGACCTGCAAACATACAACAATCATAAATTTTAAAACCACAATACCTTCCATCCTCTTTTGATGCTTCAAGCACCAATCTTCCATCATAGATCATTTGGATTTCAGGAGATCCTCTTTGCTGTGATTCCATTTCTTTGAGTCTCTCCTTCTCTAACAAATCAATATGAATTTGTTCAAGTTCCCTAAACTTGTTCATCAGTTTTCCATTCCACATCTATTGCAAAAGCTTCCACTTGACCCTTTTCTTCATTCTCCACCTGTATCTTCAGTCTTTACTTGTCTTTCTTTGTATTGCCAGACTAATCTCTTGTTCTTCATTCTGTTGCCAGTTTCTATACTCCTGCAATCTAATGCCTTCCTCAAATTCACTCTCATGTAGCTGATCATCTCTTTTAAATTGCTGGTTTCTTCCATCTTTATCCTGTTGGATTAATACTTCTGTCTCCTTCATGTCTCTGAGGACATAACTTCCTTGTTGTTCCTGATCTTTCATCTCACCTTCAAATAACCTCTACTCAATTTCTTTGATTTCAACATCATATTTATTAATGCTGCCTTCCATACCTGCAGTCACAACATTAACTGAAGAGTCTAAACATTTACTCAACTCTATAAATGTTAGAGATGGTTCATCATTATCATGCATAGTAACCATTTCCTTTTCTTTATCAGGTTCTGAAAGCTTCATTTCTTCTTCAGGTTCCTTGAGCAGTCTTTCCAAGAATTCTATTTCCATGTGAAATCTCTCCAGTAGTTCATCACAACTTCCATTCTCAGCTCCATTCTTTTTCTGGCAATCCTCCTGAGTTATCTAGTTTTATGCACTATCATATTGCAAAGTTCTTTCATCAATTTCATTAGACAAATTCATTTGCTTACCTTCTTGGAATACCACTATTGTATTTTCATTAGACTTATGGTCCATATCAACTTCATCTAACTATCTTACACCAAACAGAAATTCATCTATGGACTCTTCTTGTTGCAATAAATTAACACCTTCTTCCTCTAAAAGGTATCCTCCATCATAATTCACCTCAAGAGCTTCATTCCTATTTGTGACAGTTTCACCAGACTGTCTATCATCCTCTGCATATCCTGCAAACATACACAAACTATGATAATTAAAATCACAAGGCTTCATTGCCTCATCTGCTTCTCTTGTCATCACATCTTCTAATTTTTCTGAACTATTCCAATAGTTCATGAGATCTTCAACTAATCTCTCATTTTCCTCTTCACCCAACATTTCACCCTGTTCTAGTCTACAAATTGAAACTTCCATTTCCGCCTCTACTTCTATGAGGTTTTCTATCAACCACTTTACCTGTTCTTGTTGTAGCCTTCCCTACAACTTAGGCCACTTCACTGGCTTCCTCTTCAAGAACCAGCCTTGTCTTTGGTTCTCCTCTAGCAGCATTTCTAACACATTGAGTTCTTTTCTTATTTCAACCATTTCCTTGTCAAGCTCTGCTTGAGTCATCTATTTCCTATGGATTGTTTGAGCACCCTTCTCATTCATCTTGTAGCCTTCTTCTGAACCTTCCATATGACTTTCCATAGCAATCTTCTCTTCTGTGTGAGCTCTTACACCTGCAACCAATCAACTTCCTTCTAAGTTGATATTCTCACCAAGCTTCTCCTCTGCCTGGTCTCCAAGTCCTCTTTCTTTAGAACTTGCATTGAGCAATCTTGCTCTCTCTCTCTCTGGTTGCTCCACTCACTACTCTTAAGGACTCCTCTATCCCTATCTATTTCAAGCCTCAACTAGAATGAGGTTCTGCTACAATCTCTAAGAACTTCCAAAAGTTCTTCTACAGTGTTACTACTGTAGTCCTGTGCCCAACATTTCCATTCATTCAACTGCTGCAATTGTCATACCTTTTGTATCATAAATCTCCATAAGCAAGACATCCTCCTCACAGGAAATTTTCTTCCTTTCCCCTACTCTGATACCAAAATGATGCAACCATATGGCTGCGACACCCTAAACACCTTATCGGGACTCTTATCCCTCATAAAATTTTTATTACCTTGGGCTATACCCACAATTCTGTACTATCGGAAGCATTCTCATATGCTTTTGCTTTAGGCTAGGACCAATTAAACTTATCGGGACTCATTCACCCTTAGTGGTCCTTATTGAAGCTTTGTACCCACACATATATATCAAAAGCGTTTTATACACTTAAAATCCTAGGGCCATACCTTTTGTCACAATACATAGAAACACGGGAAAGCCCGTTTCCGCAGTATAAAGCCGAACTTCAAAAGTAATTCGCCTGCATCTATAAATCCATCGGGTCCGCTCATCACCCCTTTTCCATTGGTTTACCGCAATATTGCTATCGCAACCATTACAGATGCAATATCGAAAATATGAATACACAGGAAAACCCACTTCGGAAGCCTAAACCGGACTTCAAATATTATACAGTCACATCTATAACTTTATCGAGTCTATCCAGGTCCAAAGCCTTTCCTGTTGCGCTACTCCTTCTCTGATCTCCGATCAACAAAGCCTCCGATCACCGATATCTTCTTATCAACGATATCTCTTATCGACATTCCCACTATCCTTTGCACTTGACTCTCCCGAATGCGATCAATGATCACATCTCCACCATTGATCCCTTTTGTGATCCAACGGTCCTTGCTTCATCAGCTATCAGTGATTGCAAGGTTTTAAGGCCTGATCTCAATATCACAACTTCCGGCGATGCGATAATAATAGACTTCTATTCTGCGATCAAATCTGGACTGTTGATCTTACGGATCCAACGGTTACTGTGTGTTGCTCCGCTGATTCTCCCTTTGAATTGGTTTCATTTTCCTTTGATGATTTCCGTGTTAAAACGAATTCCTCTACACACTCTAGTTTTTAAATACGACCTTCATATAACAGCTGATCGGTTAATCAATGGATCACCATCGATCCTACAGTGATCGATGGTCGATTAACATGTAATACTGAAGCATTAAAACGGAGCATATATATACAACAGAACACAAAATGCATAAATACACAGTTCCCACTGAGAATCAACTCTCTGTAATAAACATACAAACACGTAATTACATCTTGAGGCTCTCCAACCCTTCTCTAGCCCGATTATTCTAGTTAGTGGCCTTTTCCTCATATGATTCCCGTAGGCTTACAATTCTCTCGAGTTCTCTCTCTCTCTGTCCCTCTGTCTCGAATCCCCCTTCCAGAAAAGAAAGGAAATTACATATATGTTCTATCTAACAGTTTCCTTCCACAAATGAAGGAATTCACTATATTTTAAGAAATCAAATCCTACCTTAACTAATCATTGTAACTGATTAGCTTAATCTCCATGCAGGGAGGATCACTTTCCACTTATTCCCAATTCTGTTCAAAATTAGGCAACAATTAACTACTTACATACTTTGCAATTAATAAAATTAAATAACCAATTCTCCCTCCAAACTTTCATTAGCCACAACATATGACCACACCATCACATTGCTGGCTAGGCCTAGATGCTCCTGCATCACAATCCAACCAATCAAAAACCACCGAATTGCACCAATGAGAATTTTCCACTTGGCACAACATGATTTTTTTAGACCGTTGACTAGTCAAATCGCCACATAGACCTGCACAGTCAGTACCACGTTAGCAGTACAGACTGCTGACTAGGCTTTCAAAGTTTTACAAAAATTCGCCTTTTTGGGAAAGTGAATAGAACATGATTCTTGGAACATACAGTGTTTGTTTCACGCGAAACGAGTTGCGTCGGATTTAGGATGACAGGTACTACGCGGTCATTCAAGTTCCACACCAATCCGACAAATTTAAATTTTGAGCTATTTTTTGAGCACCTGATCATTAATGGCTAAGGAAACTAGAAAAGGAAAAGAGGCAATAAATGAAATTTAATTATGAAAATAAAGGAAAATAGGAGAGAAGGAAGGTGAAGAGACACATATTTTCATGCTAAGGAAATTATAGGAAAAATGAAGGAAAATGAAGAAAAATGAGACATAAATGATAAAAAGGTGTTTGAGAATCAGTTGAAAACTTTTTCCCATCTTTGGAGTAGGTGTAGAAAAGTAAAGAGAACAAGAACTTGGGAAAGTAAGAAAAGGAAGGAAAAGGAAAGCAAGGAGAAGGTTGGATCTGTTGGCCGGATAAATCGTTCTTGCGGACAAGACCGATCTCCCTAGTATCAAATGATATCTAGCAACAGAGAGCACAAGCAAATCTACTTTTCTCTAAACATGTTTCAATTCATTAATGAATACTAAGAGGTGTAACAGACCCTACCGGCGCAACGCTTGTTTGAGGGAGTTTTGTTCCAACAGCTTCAAGCAGTTCCCTTTTAATAACCTGCATACATAAACAAACACACATCAAAGAACACCTGCATAGATAATATAATAAAACATGTTCATTATGAAGATCAAGGAGCTCATAAAATAAACCATTAAAGACAGTTCATTGAGAAAAACAAACTTGATTGTATTAACTTTATGAATAAAATAACCTTACAACCTTTGCCTTGATGTTGCACAAGTTCTTTCTAGTGTCCAACAGGAGTCTTCTCTACTTTGACAAGCCTCACTCACTTCCCAAATGACATGAAAGGTATGTGATCTCTCCTCTCACAAGCTCACAAAGGAAGTCTAGTTTTCAACAACATTTACCCTCAAGAATCTTCAGCTTTCAACCTCCCCTACAACCAGCCCAATGCATGAATTTATAGTGCAAATGGAGGAAGTTGCAGGTCCACCATTGAAGGGATAATTCCCCTTCAATGGGATTAAGGCACCCTTCATATTCATGGAGTTAGCTCCCTAGTTTATGGAATGATGAACCAAGGTGGAGCGGACTTGCCAGCGCAATATTCCTTCTAGAAGTGTCTAGAAGTGACCCAAGATGAGTTTTTAAGAATGGACTCACGCCTTTTTAACTTTTACAGGGGTTCGCACCCATTACTCAATAGACAAAGCGGTCAGCTTAGCAGGAAACATGACCATTGGGTGCGGCACCGCAGGCAATGTTAGGAGAAAGTGTGAAACCAGGATTTGAGATATTTTTAAGGTCTTTCTCCCATTTTCAAGGCTTGACATGAAGAGATGAGGCTCAAGACTTGCAAAGGAGGTATGTATGAGTGTTGATGGACTCACACAAACTGTAGAAAGTCACGGTGACAATTTTGTAAACAAGATTGCCCCTAAAGTGCGAAGTCTGTAGTAGATGAGGATGGTTTTTTGATCATCTAAGAAGAGTGAAGGACTTTATCATTTCAAGGATATTTCTGTGGATACCCCAGTCAGAACCTGTAAAAACATTCAACACAAAATATATATATGTGAAAATATCATCGCTAAGGTAGGCATTCCCATGCTTAGCTCAAAACTGACTAAGAACTATCTAAAACCGCTCTGATACAAGAATGATTTTGTTTTAAATCACAAGCAGGAACACATGGACACAGTATGGGTGCAACCATCTGTTTATGAATAGCCCACTATATAATGATAACAAAATTCCTCGCAGCCTGGTGGTGGAAACTAGATCCAGGGTCTTCATTTCTACTTCCTGAACAAGTACAATTCTATCCATGTGAATGAATGTGTTGAAGTCGAACATGGTAGAAACCACTTGATTACCAGTCAATGCTGTAAACTGTTAAAAAGTGTGAGAGAACCACCAGTAATGTCAATGGCTCTCAAAGTACTCAGTACAATCCATGAAATGTGAATGAATGAGTCGATGTCGAACACGTCACAAAATCCTTTGATCGAAGGTCAATGATGCAACCTGTCGTCAAAGGCAATAAACCTGCCATTGAGGCATGCAGATTCCAAGGTATTGATGATTTCTAGATCATCTTTCTAGATAATGAGTTGGAGTCTATAGAAAGCGATCCGTCATAGGCAAGTCCATAGCATGAAATCATAGATCAAGTCTGAAGAAATATATTTGGCAAGAACTAACTCAGGGATGGTCAATGATGGATGACAAATATTTTGTAGGTGAATGGTTTATTTGTACAGACCTATTGAACACATAACAACACTGTAGATGGCTTGGTGACAGTTGACCCAAAGTTAATACCCGGAAACCGGCTGAAGACTTTCAATGTGGCTTGATTAACTGTTTAGGTAAAAGGGATTTTTTTTTTCCCAACCCAGGTGGATAAAGTGTCGTGTTCGAAGGTGATGGAAGTTTTTCAAACAAAAGTATGTACAAACAGGTTTCATTTTTCCTCTTTTCCCCCGCCATTTTTGGCAATAACCTCTTTATTTTTGACAAGCTGAGGAGGATAACATTTCTTGGTTATAAGCTCATCTCGAATGAGTCCACTAGTTTAGATTCAAACCCTAAAAGGATGGGCCGTTCCTGATTTGATAATTGAACAGGTCCGTTTTGTGAAATTTATAACGAGGTCCCAGTATAGGAGAAACTCGACGTTGTTCAATTTAGGAGTCAAAAGAAAAACTTAAGAAAACTCCATGGTTGTCCTTTTTCGTAAATTTGTGTCTCCCAAGCCCGAAAAAGTATAAAATAATAGTTGAGAGAACTTCTTGATCATTGCGATCAAGGAGTACTTTTCATAATTAGTGTCTTCAATCTAAAAAAGTAAAAAAGCGATTGAGAACACGTCGTTTTATTACCAATATCGAACTTGAAACGACAAAAGTCCAGCAATCTTTTCATGTTTATACGGTCGGAAAAGAGCTATAAAAGGACTGTCTTTTTAATTCCATTTTAACGAGTTTAAAAATAAAAATTTGGCAATCTTTTCATATTTTATGAGTCAGAAAAGAGCTTAAAGAGGACTCCTATGTGTTTTTTGTTGAAAATGACCAATTTCACCTGAATACCCAATATTCTGCACAAAAACTGCAAACATTACTGATCTTTGTTTAAAAAAATAAAAAAGCACCAAAAATGACCTTTTCAAAGTAAAAAATAAATAAATTTAATTTATTTATTCAAAAAATCTTATAAAAAGGGCTTTTACAAGTTCATTTTTACTGTTTGCCTTTGGAG
>APFE030568564.1:0-22525 GCA_000404065.3 Pinus taeda
ACCGACTGCACTTGCATATGGAACATGGGACATGTCCTCTTCCTCTTCTTGTGCCTTGGGACATTGTTCAGTAGATAACCTCACACCTACAGGAATAGGAACCTTCACCGGTTTACTATCCTGCATATTAAACCTCTGCAGTATTGTCTCGACATACTTCCTCTGGTTAAACCAGAGCTTCCTTTTTGCCCGATCTCTTTTAATTTCCATGCCCAAAATATAGTTTGCAGCACCGAGATCTTTCATGTCGAATTTGGAGGACAATTGGGTCTTCAAATCCTGGATAATTTGTTTGTCATTTCCAACCAGCAACATATCATCCACATACAAGACCAGATAAATAACACGGTCACCAATTAATTAAAATACACACAGTGATCTGCTTTGCTTCTGGTGAAGCCAAGTCCCCGTATAAATGTATCAAATTTCTGATACCACATCCTTGGTGACTGTTTTAACCCATACAGAGACTTCTTTAACTGCATACTAGTTCTTTCTTACCCTTCACCGCAAAGCCTTCAGGTTGCTTCATGTAGATTTCCTCTTCCAAATCCCCGTGAAGAAATGTTGTCTTCACATCCATCTGTTCTACCTCAAAATCAAAAGCAGCAGCAACCGATAAAAGTAATCTAATAGAAGTTACCTTGGCAACAGGAGAAAAAATATCACCAAAATCAATTCCCGGCACCTGGGAATAACCTTTTGCTACCAACCGAGCTTTGTATTTCTCCACCTTCCCTTCTGCATTTGTCTTCTTCTTGAACACCCATTTGGTGCCAATGGGTTTCCTTCCAGCCGGCAACTCCACCAGATCCCAAGCCTCATTTTTGTGCAAAGATGCCATTTCATCAACCATGGCCTCTTTCCAGAGTTTTCATCCTCTGAATCCACTGCTTCCTTCACAGTTCTGGGATCATCATCAGTAACAGACAAAGCAATGTTTGAATAGAAAGTAGATGGACTATACCTTTCTCTGCCTTCTTTCTCGAACTGATCTTCTCACCACTGGAGTTTGTGGCTCTTCATCTTCTGATTCCTCCTCTGCTACAGAGTCT
Organism: Pinus taeda; assembly: GCA_000404065.3. NCBI lineage: Eukaryota > Viridiplantae > Streptophyta > Pinopsida > Pinales > Pinaceae > Pinus > Pinus taeda. The sequence goes on from APFE030568564.1 coordinate 1,056, forward strand.
GATTCTTCCTCCTTTAGTTCAAACTCTATCTTCACAGGTTCCTTTGGTTGGACTTCATGTTAATAACATCTTTCACCTCTCTAAACACCACATCTCGACTGTACACAACCTTCCGTGTGACTGGGTTCCAAAGCTTATAACCCTTTAAACCATCCTTATACACAATAAAGATGCACTTTTCAGATTTACTATCCAACTTGGTTCGTTTCTCCTTTGGAACATGTACATATGCATCACATCCAAATACCCTCAGATGTGAAAGAGAGGGTGTCTTACCAGTCCATACTTCTTGTGGAGTCTTATCCTCCAACGCTGATGAAGGTGACCTGTTGACCAAGTAACATGCAGTATCCACCGCCTCTGCCCAGAATTCCTGTCCTAACCCGGCAACACTGAGCATGCTTCTTGCCCTTTCCATCAACGTCTTGTTCATTCTTTCCGCGACTCCATTTTGCTGAGGTGTATATGGAGTAGTCTTCTGCCGTGCTATACCACACTTCTTAAAAAATTCTTCAAATTCCTTGCTGGAGAATTCTCCACCATTATCTGTCCTCAGCACCTTTATCTTCTTCTATGTTGATTTTCCACCAGAGCCTTAAATTCTTTAAACCTGTCAAAGACTTCAGATTCTTCTTAAGGAAATATATCCATGTATTCCTTGAGAAGTCATCTAAATGATACATAGTACACAAACTTACCCAATGATGGAACCTTCACAGGCCCAAACACATCACTGTGCACAAGATCTAATATTTGTTTCGTCCTCTTACCACCAGAGGGGAAACTCACCCGATTCTGCTTCCCATATACACAATTTTCACAGAAATCAAAATCCAGAGAGCTATTACTCATACCTTCTACCATACCGTTATCATGAAGTATTCGAAGGCCCTTCTCTCCAATATGTCCAAGCCTTTGATGCCACAACATGGTCTTCTCTCCAGAGACCACTAGATTTTCTGCTCCATTTTCAGGAACCATAGAACTATTGCACCGGTCAACAACAGTGCTACCTTGCAGCTTGTACAGAGTTCCAATCCGAACTCCCCGCATCAATACCAGTGCTCCTCGAACCATCTTGCAGGTATCCTTCTCGAACACTGTCTTTACACTGCATCATCCAACTTACTTACAGAAATCAGATTTCTGGCCAACGCAGGAATATGCAAAACACCCGGGAGGGTTCTAACCCTTCCACCTTGCAACTTCAACTTTACTTTTCCGCGACCAATGATTCTAGCCTTCCTTCATCTCCTAAGAAACATCACCCCCAGGTATTTTCTCATACTCGCAGAACCACTCTCTATGGGGAGTGAAGTGAAAGGATGCACCTGAATCAATTAACCATGCCTCATGATCTACATGTGTACTTGAAGAAGCCAAGTACACATCCCCGCCTTCATCTGAGGTGGTTTTTGCCTCTGCAGAAGGAGCATCATCAGATCCCTTTCCTTTATCAGGAGCTTTAGATTTACACTCCCTTCTTAAGTGCCCTTCCTTTCCGCATTTCCAGCACACCACCTTTGTAGATTTTCCTGGAGATTTAGATCTCCCTCTAGATTTAGATCTCCCACTCGATGACTTATTTTTGTTTCTGTTCTAGGACCGTCCTCGTACAGACAAGGCATCACCATTCTGGTTGTCCATATTTTTCCGTCGCATCTCCTCCGTCAGCAAGGCTGAGACTATTTCATCAAACTGCAAAGCAGTTGCATTGCTACCTATTGCAATAACCAGACTATCCACGAATCTAGTAGAGAACAAAACAAACTGATGCACTTATCTTCATCTAAAATTTTAATATCAACAGATAATAACTGACTTACCACAGTATTAAATGCATTCAGATGCTCTGTCACCGAGTCTCCATCTTTCATCCTCATGTTATACATCTTTTTCCGCAGGAACTGTTTATTCACCAAAGACTTAGATAGGTACAAAGTCCCTAACTTGTCCCATAAAGCCTTTGCCGTAGCTTCCCCTGATACATTCAACAATACTGAATCTAAGACACACAATAGTATTGTGCTCTTTGCCTTCTGATCCAACTTCTTCCATTCTTCATCGGCCACTCCCGTTGGTTTAGTACTCGGATCTACTACGATCCATTGATCTTTATCCACCAACAGATCCTCCATCTTGAGTTTCCGCAACTCAAAACTCTGACCATTGAACTTCTCAATCTCGATCTTTCCACTGCTCACCATCTTCTTTCACCACCAGAATTGATCTCGCAGATCTCCCACTACACAGGGTCTACCACAGGCCCGAGCGAAACCCCTCAGCAACAAAGGCGTCCCCTTGAAGCCAAAACTACTCTGATACCAAATGTAGGTTTGAACCCCGTCCAGAAATTACCTTCATACGAATTCTAAATCACAGGAAAAATAAAAATGCGAGAGCATAACACATAAAACACATATACACAGAGATTTCCCACTGGATTTCAAAACCAAGACTACCATCTTGATTTTTCATTATATTCCTTTCAATGTTACAATACATATTTATACATGCCGAAGCATCCAATACCATGGACCAAAAAACCATTGATCCAATACCATGGACCGAAAACCATCGCGTCCAAAAAAGATGTGCGAAAATCATGCACAAAACCATAGGTGGGTCCGCCCAACCTAACATAGGGTCCAAAACCAAAATTTTCCGGGGTGTTGCCCTGGACCCCATAAAGCGGGTTTACGGGTACCCCTCAAACCCCCTGTTAAATATGTGGAAAGAATATAACACAACCCAACACCTTCTAGTGCATGATTCAACTTCTTGTACTCCGAGTTGAATGAAGGGGAATTCGATGTGAGGAGTAATAAATGAGGGGTATTCCCTCCTATAAGTCCTCTCCTCTGTCTACTTTGAGTTATTGCTGCAGTTTGACCACTAGATCCTTGACTTTGACCTCGAAATCCATCAATAATCTGCATTAAATACATATTAAACCACATGGCATAATAACTAACTCAACTCACCCTATAAGCATAAATATAATCAGAAAATCATACAATAAGATAAGAGAATGGTTGATTTGACTAAGTTAGGAGGTAAAATGAGCCCATATAATTACCCATTTATGAGGCTCATCATCACCCCCCCACTGAAGGTGTTGCTCATCCTCTAAGCAATCTAGTCAATCTCTTGGTCTTTCATGACCCTGGTGGCCTCCCTAGTATTCCAAGCTTTTGTTGTGGTCTGCTCATGTTCTCCATGAAATCTCGCCTTTTTGTCTATGTCCTTCCACAACTCCTTCTCTTCTTCTTCTCTTCTTCCTTCCAACATGCCTAATATGAGTGGAGGACTCAGTTTGAGGCCAATCCAGTTGACCTTCAGCCTTTGCATGGAGCGCTTGTGCATTGGCACTCTTTTCAATGCCTCCTTCAGCCTCATGGGGGAATGGTATTCTTTGATCTACAAGCTGTGGGGTAGGGTGTTCCATCTTCTCATGCATGCATGCACACAGTGATCCCCAAGTAGCCTAAGAATATCTTCAAAGTGTGCAATGGCTTGTTCCTGATTGGCTAGATATTTAGGGGCAATATGAGGGTCATTGGCAAGAAATTTGTGTGTGCTGATGAGTGCCATAGGATTTGATGGCTCAGCTCTTATCATCAATGGTTCATTCTTCTCTTTTATTAACAATCTTTTCATTTTTGTTGCTCTCAATTCTTCATGGTTCATCCACGACGTCATGGCCATTAATTACAGATCCCTTAGCTTGGCATTGGAGTCTCACACATTCAGGTCTATGAGGGCCATGTTGTGTAGATAGAACTCTTCCATATTTGATTTGTCCTTGGAGGTGCTTTGGTCACACAAATCCATGAACTGCATGTAGTCTTGGAAAGGCATTATGCCTCTTTGTGCCAAAGTTTTTATTTGGAATTGCAGCCATTGATCCTTCAAATAGAGGCCATAAGATTTGGCTGGTGTTCTGCATTGTAATGCTTCTATGGATAAGCTGGCCATGTATGCCAAATGAGTCTCTTTCTCTTGCAGCTACCTCCTTAGTAATTCATTCTAATTCTCAAGGTGGCTTCTTGTAATGGCTTCTCAGTCTCTGAGAGCACTCAATTCCCTGCCCATTTCCTTGAGTTTGTCTTCCATGTGGCCAATATCCTCAAATCCTTTAGACTTGGCTATCTGCATCCACCTATGCATTCTCACTCTCTCTTTTTCCAATTCGAAAAACAATGGAATTGCAAATTTCTGTGGGATTATCTTGCCTCCCTCAAGTGGTCTATAATAGGAGTCAAGATTAGGCTAGGGGTCAGGTTCTTGTAGCTCTTGTGCTTCCTCCTTCACCTTTTGCTATCCTCCTATCTTTTCCTCAAGTTTTTGTGTCTCCTATAGTTTGGACAGTGTCTCCTGTAGGATTGTTTTAGGCTCTTGTAGTCTAGTTTGGGGTCCTATAGAATTGTCTTTCCCTTTCATGTAGAAGATCTTGTAGTCCTCCTTTCATAGGTTATGGGTGTCTTGGAAGGAGATTCTTTCACCTTGGCAGATGGTGAATCTTCAATGTTAATGGGAGTCTTTGATGAGGGCTGAGGTTTGCCTATTTTAATTTTGGTACTCTTCCTTGCCCTAAAATACATCAAGGTTTTTCTTTTCCTCTTCTGATTTTGCTTGACTGGTGTACTGAGGGCAGTGAGGGCAGCTGCTACTTCTCTTTCCAAAGTTTCAGGGGACTCTTCTCTTTGCTCTGCCCTCTCTGCCTCCTTTTCTCCCTCTTCTATCTCTTTTTCCTCCTCTTGCTCTGTCTCTTTTTCTGCCTTATGTTCTGTATCTTCAACTCTCCCCTCCTCTATTTATTTTCTTTCCTCCTTCCTCTCTTGCTCTGTTATGTCACCACTAGCTTCCTCTTCTCCTCCTTGTTGTTATCTCTCCTCATTGAAAAAATGACTAACATCATAGGTTAATGCCTTGATGTCATCCTTAGGTGTCATATTTTTGAAAACTTCCCATGCTATAGGGATTTTAAGGATATGGAGGGCTTCTTCTACTAGGATCTGGATTAGGCCATGGTGAGCTAGCTGCTATGAATTTCCTTCTTGTACCTTGGTGCTGGATTTAATGAGGGACCAAAGGAGAAAGTAAGGGATACTGAGCTTTTGATGTGTTGGGGTATCAATGCGATATCTCAATTCTTGGAGGATTCTGAAATGATATCCATAAACAATGTTGTGCCTCCCCTCAAAAGAAATGTATTTGACCACTTGGTAGCTAACCTCATCCCAGGGATATGGTACACTAGCCTTCCTAATTCCATTTTTGTCTTCAACAGGGGTTTCATTATCTTGGAAAGATATCCTGTTGGCAGCCTGGCAAATTATTTTCTCATCTTTACTCCAAGGCAGCCCAAGAGGAAGGGTAGTGACCCTACTGATGAATTCAGGGGTTATTTCAATGGAGAGGCATCTAATGGTTACAGTAGCATGAGTTATTATGTGAGGGAATAGAGAGAGAGAAAATTCATGGGAAATTTTATCATCAAACCCTCTAAACTTCTCAAATAAATTCATCCAGTTTTCCCTTGTAAATATTTCCACCACTTGACGATGTGCATGAAGACTAGTGGAGTTAGTCGGCTATTTTCTCATAAATCCCCCTGTCATATTGCCTATACTTCTTTTGAAAAACCAGATATGGAGGTGGACATAAATAATTTTGAGTGAAATAGAAAAACATAGGGGACTGTGTTTTAAAAAAAATCAGATTTTTTATTTTTATTTTTTATTTTTTAATTTTATATTTATTTATTTTATTTTATATTATATTTTATATTTAATTTATTTTATATTTATTTTATTTATTTTATTTATTTATATTTATATTATTTATTTATTTTATTTATTTATTTATTCTCATTATTATTATTATTTTTTTTTTTTTTTGTATTTCTACCCTCTTAAAGACTCATTTTATCTTCAATTTGAGACCAAATCTTTCACATTTTGATATTCAACAGAGGGAATTCATGAACCCTACCGCTTCAGACTGAAATATGTGCCAAAAATTATGTTTCCTCCCTTCAAAATGACTCACTGCCCCTCCTATAGAAGCCCACTGTCCCTCCTGTAGATTTCTTGTAGGTGTTCCTGTAGAAAACCTGTAAGGCTCCTGTAGAAGATGCCAAGAGCAAAAATATGGAGGAAATCGGTGGAGGATGGTGGATACAAAGCTGTGGGGGTATAAGAAGACTATTGTGTGTGTTACACAAAAATATCGTCACCATGACTATTTGCAGTCAGTATGGGTCTATCATCACTTATACTGTCCTCCTAAGTAAGTCTCAGACCTCAGCTCTTCATGTCAAGCTTTGCAAATGAGAGAAATACATTAAAATCAATAAAGCTCTGGTTCCACACTTTCTCTCACTTTTTCCTGCGGGCCCGCGCCCTTTGTTCATATTACCTGCGTATCTGCACGCTCTGTCTGTATAGGGGTGGGTGTGTACCCCTGTAAAAGTCAAAAAGGCGCAAGTTTATTCTAAAAAAATCACTTTGGGTTAATTCTAGATGATTCTAGAAGGAATTTTGACGTGGATTGTTCACTCCAAGTTGGTTCATGCATCCCAAAAGAGAAGGATCTAATCCCTTGATAGGAGGAGCTATCCCTTTGAAGGAGGGCTTCTATCCCTTTGAAGGAGGACCTAGTAACTTCCCTCCATTGCACTATAAATTGAGGCATTGGGTTAGTGGCTAGAGAGGTTAGAAGCTGAACATTTTTAGGGTAAATGCTGGTGAAATCAAGACTTCCTATTTGAGCTTAAGAGGAGAGATCACATACCTTTTGGTCATTGGGAAGTGAGTGAAACTTGTCAAAGTAGAGGAGACTTCTTGTCGCACCCTGGGAGGAGCTTGTACAACATCAAGGCACAGGTTGTAAAGTTATTCTTTGATTTGAATTAATAGAATCATATTCATTTTTCTCAACAAATTGTCTTATGTGGTTTGTTTCATAATCTCCTTGATGATTATGATGGATATGCTTTATGATATTGGCTTTTCAGGTGTTATTTAATTTGTTTGCTTGTTTGTGTTTGCAGACTTGCTACAAGGGAGCTCATTTGGAGCAAAGGAGCGAGGCTTCCATAAACTTGCACTGGACCCAAGGTAGGCCTAAAACACTTGTTTGCCTTTGTTTTTAATTGCATATTTAGAGAAAGATAGTTTTTGATTGGCTTTCTTGTCACTAGATATCTTTAGATACTAGGGAGGTCGATCTTGTCTGCAACCTCGATTCATTCCATGTGACAAAATGGTGACTCCACTAGGGATTTGATTGTTTTCCTTGTTTTTACTTTGACCTGAGAAACTGTGCTTTTGTTTCTGTTTTTGGCTTGTTGTGTGAATTGGGTGGATTTAGTAGATCTAGGATTATTTTTGGTTTTCATAACTTTAGGAGAAGCCTACACCTTGTGCTTGTAACACAGTGCGTACTTATACGCATGTTTGCTTTGCACAGAGAGCGTGCATGCACTTGTGTGAACTGTGGGCCTGTGGACCTTGCTGAAATTTTGAAAAACTTAAATCTTTCTCTTTCAATTAGTTTAGTATTTGTTTAGATGTTGTTATCCCCTGCCCAGACCTGCATGTGACTTGTTAAGAACTTTCCTTGGTTTAATTCCATTGGTGTTAGGGTTTTAGGTGAAATTCCTAGAAGTTTTGTTTGCCGGTCTTGATTTTCATTTTGGTCATGTAGTAGCTCAGAGCTAGAAGCTGTAGAAGCCTTAGATCGCCTTGGTTTTTACTGGCCTTCTTATGAGTTTGACCATTTGCAAAATCTACCTTTGTTGAGGAATCCATCTTGTGTTTTCTCTTTGCGAAACTTCGAAAAAGCTTGTGTTAAAAGTTTGGATTTCATTTTTACAAAAGAAAACAAAAAATTGCTTGTTTTTTGACCGATTTGTGATTCTGGACAAGTTAGTCCTTTGTTTGCTTATCGCCAAGTAAAACATCATTGAAAAAGACATCTTGTAAGATTTTACTTCAAATAGTTTTTTTTATAGTTTGTAGATCTCAAGATTTGCTTTATTCATAGTTTTGAGTGTTTTATAAAAATACAAAAATCTCTTTTGGAAAAAGTTTGTTTCTGTAGTGTTTGAACGTTTGAAAGAAAAGGGAAATTCTTGTGAATGTAACTAGTTGTCTCGTTTTGAGTGCATTGGAAAAGACAAAAAACTCTTCTTTAAATTTGTTTGTTAAGAAAGATTTGTGTTTACAAGCATTTGCATTCTCAAACTCTTTCCTAGCTAGAAGTTCATTGAAGAGAAAAGGTTGCTTAATCATATTAAGTGCATTTTTTAGTGATTTCGAGTCGAGTCTTCACACCACGAGTTTCATCTCCGCACCTCTTGACTTAATCAAAAACCAATAAAAATAACGCTTAAAGTAAAATCAATCTAGTAATCTTTTGACTTCTAGGGCTCTATTACACCAACATAGCTTAGGCTAGTGTCTTGGAGTAGGGAGTAATTAACTCTCCAAGACAGTAAAACAATCAAGTAGCTGTATATTGCGGTAGGAGAGAAATCCAATTGTTTCATCTATGCTTTGGGAAAGCCCCTCTTAAAGGAGAAGCACGAGATCGTGTCTGAACCAGTGTGGGAATCAAGCCTTCCTCATTGGGAACGACACCATATATTCACGTATTAAAAATAGTAAACCTTAGATTAACCATTGTCGAGGAGCTAGGGGTCACTTGCTGGTAAACCTTGGATTATGTCAAGGAGCCTTCAAAGGGATTGAGCTTGCTACTCTGCCCTTGCATGCGTATCGGATCGTAGAGTGTTCCACTAGGTATATTTGTTTCCATTGGTAACCATAGTGACCATATTCTATAGGATTCTTCCTAAGGTGACGGTGGTGAGAAGATCCCACTATACCTGGAGCAGACGTCGGCTAGACTCACTTGGATTTTCTGGGGGGTTCTCTTCACTCGAGACGGTTTAGTGGAGAAACTTGTGCCAGTCTATTCATTAAGCACGTTGTCGGGGTAACTGTTTCAACCGCTATTTCTGTATTGAACTCTCCGATGTTGGATTTCATCACCAACTAGCGTTTTCAGTACGGAAAGTTACTGTTTGTATGTGGTTTGATCTCCTAGATTCTTTAGGTGTGTGATTCAATTTGTTTGGTTCTTTAGAGGCTTTAGGTGGTTTTCATTGAGATTTTACTTTGTTTTCGTGTGAAGTAGTTAAAATATTTAACCGTGGCTAAATTACCAAGGAAGTCCTGTAGACTTCGAGGCCAACCTCCTGAGTTTTCACCAAGCGAGCCTGAAGGGCTGCGGGCCCTGGTAACTCCTAGAGACAGTAGAGTTGGGTCACCTGAAGAAGGAGAGTCTTCTTTGGTGGTACATCTTGATTTTCAAGCTTTAGTAGCAGATTATAGTGCACAGTTTGTGTCTGTTTCCGAAGTTATTGGTAGTGTTTCATATACTAATGATATAGGTGAAGAACCTGAAATATTTGAACCCGAATCCGACTTTGCTGCTACTCTAATATCAGGGTTTGCCTCTCCAGCTTCTAGTGGTCCTAGTTCACCTAGGGTAGAAAGAATAATTACCAAAAATCTTCCTTCTGGACTAATATCTATTGAAGAACTTGCTATTTCGGAAAAGAAGAAGGCATCCCTATCCCTGAAAATCAACCTGTTATAGAGCTTAGGGAGTGTGAATCAATCTTTTACAGTCCACCTAGGAGCAGTGCTTGCTATCTTTCATTGACTAATTTTTTGGAAAACCCGGGACTAAGTTTTTCACCACCTCATATTTCTTATCACCCAACACCTAGAGGTTACTATCCTCCATTAAATATGTCAAGATAGTCATCCATGTTTTCTCAATCTTCGAAAGCCTTTTTGTACGGCGGTCCTTCTATTCCCGCTGGGTATCAGTCAATTTCTGATACTTTTTTGGGAGCATCTCCTCAACCTATTGAACAAGGGTTATTAACTGGAAATAATGGTACTAAGCCATTGAGTGTAGAAGATATTCTCATGATGTCGGGTACTATTCCCAATCCTCAACCTCAAGGTGGCCAGTCACCACTTGGGGGGTAGCCTCAAAATCCCCAAGTATCGCCTGGGGGGCAACCTCAAGGTACCTAGTTTGTGCCTGGGGGGCAACCTCAAGGACAGTACATACCTATGGGATAATACATTCCTCAAGGTCAACCCCAAACTCAATATGTACCTCAAGGTCAACCCCAGTATCAATATGTACCTCAAGGTCAACCCCAGTATCAGTATGTGCCTCAGGGTTATCAACCCCAAGGTCAGTACCCAACCCGAGGTTACCAACCACCTTTCGGTCAATCATATGTTCAAGGATCTGAAATTTACCACTGAATTATCAACCCTACCCTCAACCTGGTTATGGTCTTCAGTATTCTCAACCTGTTATGGGTCCGTACCCCTGAATGAACTTAGTGTGGGATCCATCTCAATCCCAACAGGTCTTGCAACTGAATGTGCAGTTGTCATCTCAAACTGGACAACCCTTGGTTTCTGGTTCACCCCAGCAACCTGTCCAGTCTACTGTTCAAACTTCTGCACCTTCTGTAGTTTCTCAGTCTGGGCCTAGTACGCCTCGTACTCCGCCTCAAATGTCTGCTGCAACTACCGCAACATCTGTTTCATCTACCCCACCTACTTCTGGAGTATCGACAGCTCCGGTTTCTACTGTTCCTGTATCTACTCCTCAGACATATTTACCTCAGTCTGGACCTACGGTACACACTTCGGTTTAGATCCCTGTAGGACAACCTGGTTTAAGTATGGTTGTCACTAGTCAACCTCAATTTATTCAACAACCATACCAGGGACAGTACCAATTCGGTCCTGCTATGTAGCAACCAGTCTATCAGTATCAACCATACCCTGGGTATACATATCCACAACCTCAACAACCCCAGTACAATCCGGTTAATCATGGTTTTCCAGGAGGATATAATATCCCAAATGCAATTCCAATTCCTAGTTATCTTGGATATCCTCCTCCAGGGGCTGGCCTGACGACCTAGAGTTTTAGGGACCCTAATCGTCAGTTACCGTTTATCGCAACTTTGGAATTTCCTGGTTTGTCACGCCTTACGAATGATCCAATTAATTATCTTCTGTTTTGGCCGCCAATGCCGAATAAGTTGCCTAATGATATTCCTAAGTTTGAAGGTAAGCCAGGAGAGGACCCGTCGAACCATGTGATGACTTATCACCTCTGGTGTGCGTCTAGTTCTATTTCAGATGATTCAATCCGTTTAAGACTTTTCCAGCGCACTCTAATTGGTCTTGCGGCCAAGTGGTACATTGCGTTACCACGAGCCACTTTTTATAACTTTAGTTAGTTAGCTACTTCATTTCTAACTCATTTTCAGGTGCCAGTCAGGTATGACAATGGCACAAAATTATTAACTTCATTAAAGCAGTCAACGTCCACTTACATTTCAGATCACATTCATGAATGGAGACGTCGACAAAGTTTAGTGAAAGTTTTTATCCCAGATCAGATCTTAGCTGAATGGTTTGTAAAATCTTTACTGCCCAAGGTCACTAAGGATCTAGCTAAGGATGAAGTCGTTACTGAGGAGCAAGTAATTGCTCAAGCACAGTACCTTGACTTAGTTTATACTCAGTCAGGTACATTACACGAGAAAATCCCTGATCTACCCAAGCAAAATCAAATCGCTGCAACTCCTTCAGGGTCTCATGCCGCTGATGGTATGATTGGTATGGTTAATACCAAAAGTAAGAAGAAGTCTTCCAAGAATTCTTCTCCTATCATAACCTTGCTAGATTCCCTGACAGGAGATTCTTCTGCGGAACTTTTCGCCAATATTCATGTTGCAGAGTCATCTATAGCTAAATCAAAAACCGGTGGTAAGAAGAAAGGGAAGAAGAAGAATAAAACATATAAGAATTCAAAGGAGAAACTAGAAAAAGTGGAATCAACTAATGAGAAATGCAAACCTCGTTATCCTTGTCTCATTTGTGATGAATAGCATTTTACGAGAGACTGCCCTCATCATGCAGAGGTTGCAAAAATTGTCAAAGGTTCCCAAACTCCTGCTATTTCGAAGGATCCTTTTCCAAATCAAGACAGTAAGATGATAGGTTCTTCCTCAAATGCCAACGAAGAACCCATACTGATGATGTCCCATGTTAGGATTGCGACTTGATCGCAAGATTATGGAAGTAAAACTCTTGTTGATGGTAAAGAAGCAGAATCTTCTCATTCTAATCCATCAACCTCAGCTCCTAGTTCTGATCCACTACAGATCGAGAAACCTAATCCAGACTTAGTAATCAAACCGCCCACCAAGGGTATACTTCGAAAGTCGGCTTTCAATCCACATGTGAGAGCAGCTCAGAACTATAACATTGTTGAAGATTTAGCTATGTCACCTTCAGTAATGTCAGCTTTGGAAGTGCTGCAATCATGTCCAGCACAGCGTAAATTACTTTTGTCGGCTATAGGAGCTGTTGACGTTCAGGACTCGAACCTTATAATTTTTGATCTAGAAAATCGTGCACCGCGCTTACCTCATCAAATGGCTATCCAGATTCCAGTGATAGTAAAAAACAAACCTGTTCATAGGACTGTGATTGATGAGGGAGCTTCAACGTGTATTATGTCGATACAGTGTTGGAGATCACTTGGTTCTCCTTCACTAAATCAATCCCCGACAATTCTAAAGGCCTTTGATGGCTGTGGGTTTCATCCTTTTGGAATTCTACAGGATTTACCTATAGGGGTTGAAGGTAAAACCGTTAATCTAGATGTGGAGGTGGTTGATGCCCCTCTAGATTACAACCTTCTCTTGGGTCATAGTTGGTCTTACGCTATGACAACTTTCGTTTCATCGATCTTTCGACTTATTAAGTTCCCTCATAATGGAAAGATCGTAACCTTAGACCAGCTATCTTACTTTTCATCTGACCCAGCTTTTGCTGAAAGCATTCAGCATGTTGGTAAAATGACTATCCCGTATAAGAATGTTGGAGTAGGACTAGTTAAAGATGCCGGTTTACTGGGAACTTTTCCTTTTCCTCCTATCAATGCATCGTTTATGATGATCCTTGGATCATACCTTCTGAATCTGAGATAGACTCATTTGGTGATCTTATGCCTTTGAGTCCGTATGAAGTTGCGTATCAGGTCGTGCAGTCGTTCTCTGACACATCTTCAACCAAAATTGACTTAATGAACGTGGTCCATGAGGAATCACTTTCGACATCAAACTTGGATTCAATAACATTTTCTGAACTTGTTCACACTGATGAGAAAATTCATGAAATCCTATGCGTCGATGAGTTACCATGGGAAGATCTTCATCATAGATCTTCGTTTTTACCTGAGGGAGATCATTTTGAAAATGATTTTTCATTAATTTTTACGACTGAATATGTCAAGGAAGTTCAGAATCCAATGAAACATCCTGATTCCGAGTTAAACTTAGGAAATATTTCTCGAACTATTCCCCTTGACATTTTGGTTAAGCCTGGAATTGTTGAAAACGTTCATATAGGTGCCTCTTGTACGAAAGATGAAATTCAAACATATAAGGCCCTATTTCAAGAATTTCGCGATGTGTTTGGCTGGTCATATGAGGAAATGCTAGGAATTGACCCCGCAATTGTTATTCATGAAATCAAAATGTACCCGGATGCTAAACCCGTCTAGAAACGTTTGCGTCAAATCCACCCAAGAAAAGCTGCTGCAATTAAAGCAGAAGTTGAAAAATTACTCAAAACAGGTTTCATTTATCCAATCCCGTTAACGGATTGGGTATCGAATATTTTTCCTATTAACAAAAAGCAAGGGAAAATAAGAATATGTATCGATTGTAGGGACATTAATTGAGCCTCTCCAAAGGACAATTACCCAACTCTCTATATCGATCAAATCATCGATGATTGTTCCGGCAGTGAAATTTTCTCCTTCATGGATGGTTTTTCTAGATACAATCAAATCAATATTCTACTTGCTGATTAGCCAAAAACGGCTCTCATTTGTCCATGTGGGACATTTTCTTATTGCAAATTACCTTTTGGGCTTAAGAATGCCGAGGCAACTTTTCAACGGGCCATGTCTTATGCTTTTCATGATATCAAGCACATTGTGCAACCCTATCTCGATGATTTGCTTGCTCATTCATTACATAGAGCTGATCATCTCGTACATTTACGAGCAATCTTTATGAGGTGTAGGCATTATCGGATTAGGTTGAATCCCCACAAGTGTGTTTTCTGTATTGAAACAGGTCGGTTACTGGGGTTTTTTGTTTCGAAAGCCGGCATTCGCGCCAATCCCTCGAAGGTTGAAGCCATTATCAAATTGCCTCCTCCTTTGAGTCTTCGCCAACTCCAAAGTTTGCAAGGGAAAGAAAACTTTCCACTTCGATTCATCCCTAACTACGTCGAGATCACAAAGGGTTTTATCTGGTTGTTGAAACAAAATACTCCATTCTTTTGGGATGAGATAGCTGAGAAATCTTTTGATGCACCAAAAAAATATGTTGACCCATGCACCATTGTTGCATCCTCCCAACTACAACCAGGACTACTTCTTGTATCTCGCTACCTCCCATTCTACCATCGGAATGGTGTTAGTTCAGGAAGATGAATTCGATACTGAACATGTGATATATTACCTTAGTCGAACTTTAAATCTAACTGAGCTAAAATACTCACATGTGGAGAAATTGGCATTGGCAGCCGTTCAAGTTGTCCAACGTTTTCGTCATTACATTTTACTACGTAAGACTACAGTCATTTCTGATTGCAACCCTATGATCTATATTTTGACCAAGCAATTACTGGGGGGCAAGTACTCTAAATGGATTGTGATCCTGCAGGAGTTCGACTTGGAATTTGAAAAGTCTAAGTCAAAGAAATCTTTAGTTTTTGTGGAGTTAATGTGTGACTTCCCGTGTGCTGACATAGAAGCTGTGGCGGAGGAGCCCATTGCAGACGAATCCTTGTTTCTAATCAGCACTTTAGATCTGTGGTACAGGGATATCATCGTTTATCTCCTAACCCAATCCTTTCGGCCAGATATTTCACGGTCAGATTTTGAAAAATACGATTCCAGTCCCAACAATTTAGGATTATTGCAGATACTCTTTATCGTCGTAGGGCAGACTCCATTTTTCGACGTTGTTTAACTCATGAGGAAGCCGAAAGGGTTTTAAATGACTGTCACTCTGGAGCATGTGGCGGTCATATGTCTGGGTATGCCACAACCCAAAAGATATTGCACGTTGGCTACTTCTAGCTGTCTATGTTTAAAGATTGTATTATCGCGGTCTGAAAATGCCACAACTGCCAAATTTTTGATCGAAAGATGTGCACTCCACCTGCTCCTCTCCACCCTATAATTTCCATTGGTCCTTTCGCCAAATGGGGTATCGATTTTATTACATGTAACCCTCAATCGGCTAGGGGGCATGCGTATATCATCCTTGCGGTAGATTATTTTACCAAGTGGGCCGAGGCGATGCCTACATTTGAGGCAGACGGCAAAAGAGCTGCTATTTTCGTATTCAATCATATAATTGCTAGGTTTGGTGTTCCACAAGCAATTATCACTGATCATGGGTGTCATTTTCGAAACGTTATGATGACTGAACTTACAGGCTAGCTTGGCTTGCGTCACGATAGTTCAACTCCTTATTACCCACAAGCCAATGGTCTGGTTGAAGCCATCAACAAAGTTCTAGTCATCATGATCCGACGAATCATTGGGATTCATCGGTCAAATTGGCATAACATGCTATTTTCAGCACTTTGGGCATATCGAACCTCAGTAAAAACGTCAACAGGGTTCACTCCTTTCCAACTAGTTTATGGTCTGGAAGTTGTGTTACCCATTGAGTGTGAAATCCCGTCATTGCGTATGGCCATCGAGTTACTTCTAGCCACTTCCGAAGAGGAAAGATGTTTGTTATACTTGGCTTAGCTATATGAGAATCGACGTGATGCTGCATTAGTGATCGAATCTCATGCAAAATGTATTAAAGATCAGTATGATTGAAATGCGACCCCTCGAAATTTTTCGGAAGGAGATATAGTCTTATTGTATGATCAGGCAAATGATAAATTAGGCACTGGAAAATTTGTGCCTATGTGGCATGGTCCCTATATTGTCAAGCAAAAGCTAGCAAAAGGGGCCTATGAATTGGTAGACTTTGATGGGGTCTCTTTAGGTAAACCCAAAAATGGTCTTTACCTGAAGAGGTATTATGCTTAAGGATGGGTGTGGAGATTTTTAGTTAGGATAGTATTCTTTCTAGCTAGTGTGTTTTAGATTAAAAAGTGTGCTTAGCTTAGAGAGTGTTTTTTGTCATTATTCCCGCTCATCTTGGTTTTACTCTTGATATCGCAGATGTCGACGCCTCTCCAAACATACATTAGTTTCGCTGATGGTGCTTGTCGTAGTACATAGAATATTTTTTCCACAACTTGGGTTATTTATTCGCCCTCTGACGAGTTGGTATCTATGCATGGGGTAAGCCTCGGTCAAACAATGAACAACATTGCAGAGTATAATGCAGTGATTGAGTTATTATCTGAATCTATTTCATTTGGGATTCGGAGTTTGATAGTGAGGTTAGATTCTGAACTCGTTGTATTACAGCTTAATAGAGTATACGAACAACATTGCAAAGTATAGTGCAGTGATTGAGTTATTATTTGAATCTATTTCAATTGGGATTCGGAGTTTGATAGTGAGGTTAGATTCTGAACTCGTTGTATTACAGCTTAATAGAGTATATGCCATTAGAAATCCAGTTTTATTAAGATTATTTTTGAGAGTGCGTCTCTTGGAACGTGAATTTGACTATATTGAATATCAGCATATTCCAAGATCATTAAATACATTAGCAGATGCAATTGCTTCTCAAATGTTAAGTAGACATGTGCAATAATCATACAAGTAAATTTAAAAACATTCTATAACATGTTTAGCAAGATAAGCTAGTAATAGTGATATAATATAATATAGGAGTGTGTCAAAATATACATCGTCCTCGATCATAGGTTGAAAAACACCTTATTATCGGCAAAAAGGATAAGTACAAAAAGCAAAAATTTCATATGTGACTACAATAGGCAATCATCCCATCACTGGTGATGATCTCGATATGAAACCACTGCATGGGCCACCTTACAAAAGAACCTCCTAAAAGGTCCTAGGACACCAAACACATAGCGCTGAAGACAACGAGGAATGTCATCTATGCTGGTCTCTGGAATGTCCCCTGTCAAGCACTCTAGATGGCTCTCCAACTCGGCCAAAGTCTCTGCTGATTTGTCCTATGGGGTTGGTGCCACTACAGTTGGTTGTTTCCTCTCGTAAGGCCGGAGAGCGGCTGGTCGCCATGGGCCTACATCTGCATTTGAAACTTTTACTATCAGTTTTGGGACGAGATAAAAACAAAAAAAAAAAAATTAGAAAAATGTTGAAAATGATTTTACTTGAGTCATCCCATTACTCTCCTGGTGGAAGAGCCATGTCTGGGTCACTGCGAAAATATACCCCAGCATAAGGAAAGTCCTGGATAGAAAAAACCTGGTTCTCCAACCATTGGAAATACTCAGGTTTGAATCGAATGACCTCTATCCCCTCATCAGGATGACGGGCCATAACTGCAACCGATCGCATCAGTTTGGGCTCTCTAGGAAGCCCAGCTCCAACAGTGAGGTGTTGCGGGATCAACATCGGAACCCTCTCCAGACCAAAGCTCACAACTATAGCACCATATCCGAAGGTCTTCCATTGTCCGTTCTTGGCCCTGGTCAGTTGGCCTTTTACATTAGCCAACACAACATCGCACCAGTTGAAAATAATGCCTCGAAAGTAATCAACTGTCATCCACATTTGGGATCCAGTGGTTATATGTAGTGCTGTGCTCCCGCAAAGTCTAGTAACTATAAACGCAATCACCATGAGTTCAGAACGGGATATGGTCTTGATATCTATCCCTTTGTCTCGGTTCTGGACATTGCAGTACTCTAGCCGGAGGATATCGACAGACTGGCCACCTGCCCTTGCCATGAATAGATTCAAATGTTCACCTCTCTTAGGAAAACCGGTCAAAATGTATATGTATGCTGGCTCTATTTTGAGCTGGTGACCACCAATGAAGAAGCACTGGTCCTGTATGCTCCATCTATCCACCAGCCACTGCAGAAAGTCCACTTGGGCCCTCATGCCAGGTATGGCCCAGAATTTTTACAAGCCACATGCCTTCAATGCATCAATCGAAGGTTGATGATTCATCACGGCAAGATCTACGTCCTCATGCTCTCGTTCTCACTAATCAAGCATGATGTTTATCCTACATCCAATAAAAAGGCGAATTAGAATATACAAAATTGATTTTTTTGGGTAATTTTTGAGTTCATTAGGTTTTAAAAACCTTTGCGCGAGGTATGCACCCTCTAGTTAGAGACAGTGCGTGAGGTCTGCACCTTGCCTTCACGGTAGGTGCGTACCCCCGACTTTTTTCCCACTGTAAAAAAGTCGGGGTACGCGGGTCCCCTGTGGTAAACCCGTGGGCTCTCACGCGCGGGTTTTTAAACCTAAAACCTCCTAAAAAATAAAATGAACCCCTGAAAAACAATTTGAATCGAATAGAAATGAAGAGTAGGATGATGTGGATTACCTGGAGGAGATGGTGTTCGATTCCGACGGACGGATTTTCCAAAATCTTCACGGGAAGTTTCTGACCAAAAGCCCTTTTTTCTCACCCAAATCTCAAACGGTAAAAATGAATTGTCAAAAGTCCTTTTTATAAGTTTTTTGAATAAATAAATTGCAAATTTGTTTATGTTTCACTTTGAAAAGGTAATTTTTGCAACATTTTTACCCATTTTAAACAGGTATGAGTAATGTTTGAGTTTTTGTTTAGGATAACGGATTTTTCAGGCGAAATCAGTCATTTTTGACGAAAAAACATTAGAGTCACCTTTAAGCTCTTTTCTGACTCCTAAAACATGAAAAGATTGCCAAGTTTTTATTTTTAAGCTTGTTAAAACGGAACTAAAAAGAAGATCCTCTTACAACCCTTTTCTTACTGTAAAAACACGAAAAGATTGCCGCGTTTTTGTCGTTTCAAATTCGATATTGGTCATAAAACGACATGTCATTGATCGCTTTTTTACTTTTTCAGATCAGAGGCACTAATTATGAAAAGTACTCCTTGGTCGTAAAGATCAAGCGGTTCTCTCAATTATTATTTTATACTTTTTTTGGGCTTCGGAGACACAAATTTATGAAAAAGGTCAACCCTGGAGTCTTCTTAAGTTTCTTCAGACTCTCTAAAATTGAAAAACGCCGAGTTTCTCCTATACTGGACTCATTAAATATCGACAGTAAAGGACCTGTTCATTTACAAAGAGGAATGGACCACTCCTTCTTAGGGTTCAAATTTAAACTAAGTTGGACTCATCTGAAGGATGAGCTTATAATCAAGCACATGTTAGCCTCCTCAAGCTTGTAAAAAATAAAGAGGTACTTGCCAGAAATGGTGGGGGAAAAGGGAGAAAAATGAGCCTGTTTGTCATACTTTGTAACCACTCTTGAACACGACACTTTCATTCACATGGGTTGGGAAATCCTTTGCCTAACAGTTGATCAAACCACATTGAAAGTCTTCAGCCGGTTTCTGGGTATTAACTTTGGGTCAATTGTCACCAAACCATCTACTGTGTCATTATGTGTTCAAGAGGTCAGTGCAAATAAGCCATTCATCTGCAAAATATCTGTCATCCATCTTGACCATCCCTGAGTCAGTCCTTGCAACTAAATTTCTTCAAACTTGATCTATGATTTCGTGTTGTGGGCTTGCCTATGACGGATCACTTTCTATCAACTTCAGCTCTTTATCTAGAAAGATGATCTAGAAATCACCAGTACCTTGGGATCTGCATGCCTTAATGGCAGGTTTCTCGCCTTCAACGATAGGTTGCATCATTGACTTTCGATCGAAGGATTCCGTGACATGTTCGACATCAACACATCTAATCACATCTCATGAATTGTACTGAGTACTTTGAGAACCATTGTCATTATTGGTGGTTTCTTTCACACTTGTTAACAGTTTACATCATTGACTGGTAATCAAGTGGTTTCTACCATGTTTGACTTCGACACGTTCATTCACATGGATAGAATCGTACTATTTTTAGAAGTAGAAATGAAGACCCTGGATCTATTTTCCACCATCCAGGCTGCGAGGAATTTGTATTCATTATATTGTAGGCTATTCATAAATAGCTGGTTGCGTCCATACTGTGTCTACATGTGTCTATATTTGTGATGTATTACAAGATCATTCCTATATCAGAGTAGTAGTTAGTTTTCTAGTTAGTTTTGATATGAGTATGGGAATGCCTACCTCAGCGATGATATGATCTCATATATATATTTTGCATTGAATGTTTTTACAGGTTCCAACCGGGATCTCCAGATGATGATCCTCAAAATGATAAATTACTTCACTCTTCCTAAATGATAAATGAAATCCTCATCTACTACAGACTTCGCACTTTAGGGGGCAATCCGTTACACAAAAATATCGTCACCATGACTATTTGCAGTCAGTATGGGTCTATCATCACTTATACTGTCCTCCTAAGCAAGTCTCAGACCTCAACTCTTCATGTCAAGCTTTACAAATGAGAGAAAGACATTAAAATCAATAAAGCTCTGGTTCCACACTTTCTCTCACTTTTGCCCGCGGGCCCGCACCCTTTGTTCATATTACTTGCGTATCTGCACGCTCTGTCTATAAAGGGGTGGGTGCATACCCCTGTAAAAGTCAAAAAGGCGCAAGTTTATTCTAAAAAACTCACTTTGGGTTAATTCTATATGATTCTAGAAGGAATTTTGACGTGGATTGTTTGCTTCAAGGTGGTTCATGCATCACAAAAGAGAAGGAGCTAATCCCTTGATAGGAGGAGCTATCCCTTTGAAGGAGGACCTAGTAACTTCCCTCCATTGCACTATAAATTAAGGCATTGGGTTAGTTGATGGGGAGGTTAGAAGTTGAACATTTTTAAGGGTAAATGCTGATGGAATTGGGACTTCCTATTTAAGCTTGAGAGAAGAGATCACATACCTTTTGGATTCATTGGGAAGTGAGTGAAACTTGTCAAAGTAGAGGAGACTTCTTGTCGCACCCTGGGAGGAGCTTGTACAACATCAAGGCGTAGGTTGTAAAGTTCTTCTTTGATTTGAATCAATACAATCATATTCATTTTTCTCAACAAATTGTCTTATGTGGTTTGTTTCATAATCTCCTTGATCATTATGATGGATATGGTTTATGATATTGGCTTTTCAGGTGCTATTTAATTTGTTTGCTTGTTTGTGTTTACAGACTTGCTACAAGGGAGCTCATTTGGAGCAAAGGGGTGAGGCTTCCACAAACTTGCATTGGACCCAAGGTAGGC
>APFE030568564.1:23426-41751 GCA_000404065.3 Pinus taeda
ACAGGAGTTCCTGTAGCTGCTTCTCCCCTTAAAACTTTAGCTATTTCCCTGTCCTTGGAGCTCGAAAATGATGCCAGAGGTGGAGATGAATGATGGAGAGATAGTAGGTAAGCTTCAGGTAAAGTTAATGGTGCCTTTTCCTCCTGTAATTTTAGTTTTTTGTTTTTCAAAATTGAAAAACTATTTTCCTGTGTCTTTTTCTTAGAAAGGAAAAAAAATAAATAATGATGCTTGGAGTGTGATGCAGGCTTGGAAATGACAGCAAGGAGGTTTGAAGATGGTAAGAGGGATTATAGGTTCCTCATGAAGCTTTTCTTGTCCCTCAAACTGCCTCTTGTAGATAATTTTGGCTCTCTGTAATTCCTATAGGAGCCTCCTGTAGAAAAAACAAAGCCTCTGGTAGAAAACACAGTTTTGGAAGAAGAGGTACAGCGTGGTGAAATAGATGCAAAAAATAAGGGACGAAGGTGTGGAGAAGATGAGATGGATGCTGGTGTGAATGTCAGGGTCCCGTGGGCACCTTCCTATGCTCACTGTAGTCCTCCTGCAAACCTACAATGCAATAAAAATTCATTCTCTCTCTCTCTCTCTCTCTCTCTCTCTTCTGAAAACAACTAGGGCACCTCAGAGAGGTTTTCACATTAATTTCCTGACCTGGGTACCTCCAAAGGAGGTTTTCACCTAGGGATCTTATTCTTTTCCCTTTTTGTTGACATCACTGGGCTGCCTTAGAAGAGGTTTTCAACCCAATGATGGGACTCAAGCGCCTCATGGAGGTTTTCACTTGAGTCCTTATTTTTTCTCTTTTTTCTTCAGTGAGTGGGTGAAGTGGAAGCTAAGACATGCTCCATTACCATCACCATTTTATTCAAATCTTCAATAAACTCTCGCTTGCAGAGGGGTTTCTTGTAGACTTTCAACCGATGTCCATTGACAAGCATGGGGATGGCTTTATCATCAATGGTTCTGATTAAAATTGAACCATTTTCATTGCATTTCTCCACAGTGTAGGGTCCCAACCATCTTGTCTTTAGCTTGCCTTTGAAATCCTTGTATCTTGAATCATAGAGTAGTGCCCAATCTCCCTCTTGGAATTGCTTCTCCTTGATATTTCTGTCATGCCATATCTTTCTCTGAAGCTGAACTACTTTTGTATGGAGAAGGGCTTACAATCTGTATTCATCCAATCCATTGAGCTGAAGTAATCTCTCATTTTGTGCATGGCTGAGGTCTAGGTCTAGCTGAGCTGCCATTCTTAGGGTATTGAATTCAAACTCTATTGATAGCAAAGCCTTCTTCCCATAGACCAGTTCATGCTGTGTGAACCCGGTGGTGGTCTTCCATGTTGTGTTGTAGGCCCAAGTGGCCTCAACTAATCTGACCATCCAGTATTTTTTTTTACTACTCACTACTTTCGTTAGGATCCCTTCAATGCTCTATTAGTGACCTCCACTTGTCCATTGTCTTGTGGATGGTAAGGGGTGGAAGTCCTGTGCTTGATCTTATGATGTGTGAGGAAGTCTTCAATCAGGTTGGAAGTGAACTGACTGCCTTGGTCTGTGACCAACTCTCTCAGATACCCAAACTTGTAGAATATGTTTTTCCTCAAAAACTCTACTACTTTTTCCTCTGTTACTGCTTTGATTGCTTTTGTCTCTGCCCACTTTGTCAGGTAGTCGGTGCACACAATGATGTACTGCTTCTGCTTTGAAAGGGGGTTGATAGGCCCCACAAAGTCCATTCCCCACTTCTCAAATGGCTCAAAGGTCACTTGAGGTTGCATGGGCATTTCATCCTTTGGAGTGGGTTTACCCATCCTCTAACACTGATCACACTGGCTCGTGTATCTCCTCACATCCTAATGAAGAGTGGGCTAGTAGTAGCCTACTTACAATATCTTGAAGGCGGTTCTTTTTGCTACAAAATGACCTCCATGAGGCCTGTCATGAGAGGTTAGGAGGATGTCAAAGACTTCCTCTTGCTTGACACATCTTCTCAATATCTGATTTGGGCCAAGTTTGAAGAGATTTCCTCCAATCCAGGTGAAAGGGGCGCATTTCTTTACTATCTTGCTCTTCTCTTTTAAGGATAGGTGTGGCGGGAACTGTGTTGAAACCAAGTATTTTGCTATATCAGCAAACCATGGAGAGAGTATTGATATAGCAAATAGGTGTTCATCTGGAATTTGGTCATCCATCATTCCTTCTTCACCTACAGGAAAATTTACTCTAGACAAAAAGTCAGCAACAACATTCTCTTTACCAGGCTTATCAATAATGGTCAGATGAAATTGCTGCAGTAAAAGCAACCATCTAGTAGTGTGAGCATTTAGATCTGGTTTGTTCATTAAATATCTAATTGCAGCATGATCAGTGTGCACAAAGGTTTCATAGCATGTGATATAATGTCTGAATTTGTTTAAGGAATGCATGACAGCTAGGAGTTCCTTCTCGGTCACTGTATAGTTTAACTCCTGTTGCTTTGCTCAATGCATATGTGTGAATGTGAAAGGGTAGGGCCCAGTTTAGGCCTCTGAGAATTGGGTGAGT
Organism: Pinus taeda; assembly: GCA_000404065.3. NCBI lineage: Eukaryota > Viridiplantae > Streptophyta > Pinopsida > Pinales > Pinaceae > Pinus > Pinus taeda. Next base: position 25,976 of record APFE030568564.1, read on the forward strand.
CACTAGCTTTCTCTTCAAGGTATCTATGGCTTCTTGATGGTTTTCTGACCATATGAACTCAACATCTTTGCCTAGGAGGCCAAGCAAAGGAGAGGCTAACTTGTTGAAGTCTTTAATGAATCTCCTGTAATATCCAGCTAAGCCTAGGAAGATTCTAACATCTCTCAACTTTTGAGGAGGTGGGATCCTTTGGATGATGGCAATTTTGTTGGGGTCCATCTGCAGTCCTTGTTGAGATATTACCTGACCTAGGATGGTCCCTTCAGTAATAAAAAATTCACATTTTTCTAAACTGGGAGACAGGTTCATCTCAATACACTTATCTAGAACTTTTCCTAGGTTAGATAAAGCTTCCTAAAAGTCAGAGCCATAAGGAGTAAAATCATCCATGTATATTTCTATTGCATCATGAACCAGTTCAGAAAATATACTCAATACCACTATTTGGAAAGTGGCTGGAGCATTGCACAAACCAAAAGGAAGGACCTGGTATGCAAAGGTACCCAAAGGACAAGTGAAAGTGGTCTTATCTTGGTCTTTTGGTCTGATTTGAATTTGATTGTACCCACTAAACCCATCTAGGAAGGAGAAAAACTTTTTCCCTACCAAACCATCTAACACTTGATCTATGAAAGGTAAAGGAAAATGGTCCTATTTAGTGGCTTTGTTCAATTCATGATAGTCGACATAGATTCTCCACTTACCATTTTTATTTGGCACTAGCACCAAAGGAGAGACCCATTCACTGTGAGAGATGGGATAGATGAATCCTGCATCAAGCAATTTCTGCAGTTCTTCCTTAACAATATGTTTAAGTGCTGGGGTCATCCTCCTTTGAGGCTGCCTGACTGGCTTGCAATCTTCCTTGATGCATATATGATGAGTACATACTAAAGGGTGCACTCCCTTCATCTCCTTATAACTCCAGGTGAAGGCATCTAGATGTTTTCTCAGTATGCTGCATAGCTCCTTCTCATGGGAAGTAGATAGGGATGGATTGATTCTCAATGTTCTTTCTGGGATGAATTCTATATTTTTAACATGGAAAGAAGTGGGGTCAGCCACAGAGAGATCAGTTGAGGGGTTGTTTTGGGTTTCTCTTACTATGTCTTCTAATGGTGGTACATTGGGAGGTGGATTCTGAATCAAATTTTCAATCATATCATCCTCATCTTGCAGTTTTCCCTCATGGCGATTTCTAATGTACAAAGTGGTGCAGGATAAAATTCATCCTCATCCTCCTCCTCCAATTAGAGAGGTAGATCATGTTCTAGCAAGGGTTGGGTAGGAGGATATAGGATTAACTGCTTGGACATGTGCCTGTTCTTTATGGTCATGTTCCCAGCTTGGCAGCTGATGTAGGCATCGACTATAGCCAACCAGGGTCTTCCCGGAATGAGATGATACCTAGTGAGCTTTGCCTTTGGCTAGAGAACTAAGAAATTAGCAGGTTACTCCCAAGAATCAATGGAGACGATCACATCTTCCACAATCCCCTCAGGGGTCACTATGGAGCAGTCTGCTAGCTACAACACTGTTGTGGTCTTCCTCAAGGAGCCTTGGAGGTTAAGTTTGAGCATTGTGTCCTTTGTTATCACATTAATTGTAGCTCCCAGATCAATTAAGGTATGTGGGACCATTGTGCCATTGATGTGGACATCAACTACTAGGCTTCTAGGGTTTCGATATTTTGGACAAATTATTTACCCCAACATTAGGTCGAATAGTTGTCCTATGACATTGATGGTTGGGGCATCTCTCTTGCACCTTCCTGGATGCCTAAAGCACTTCTCTTTGATCAACCTATTGTAGATAGGCACATATTTTATGGCTTGGAGAAGTGGCATCTTCACACATAAATGTTTCAATTCTTCCAGGAGTTCAGTCTCTTCTGGAGTAGGCTGGATTGTCATGGATAGTCTCTCAGGAAAGGGTGGATTTGCTTTAGGTTCGGTTTCCCCTTTATCTTCCTCAACCTCCCTGGGTGGAGGCTGGCTATCTGGGAGAACTTTCTTAGATCAAAAGTTAATTTCTTGAATCTCCACAACATAAGTTGGGCATGATGGTTCCCCACTATACACTTACTGAGCCTGTCTCTTGTTTGGGTTCAGATTTGGTTGGGCAGGCATTTGGGGTTTCCTTGGTGGAGCAAAAGGTAACGGTTGTGGTTAGGTAGGTGGTGGAGGAAGTAGAGAGGTAAGAGAGTTGTATTGGGGCCTCCACCCCTGATGAGGTGCATTCCACTGATGTTGCAGCTAAGCATAGGATTAATTTGAATGGGTGGCTCGTTGGGCATGATATTGAGATGTGAAGGACCAAGGAGGAGGCGTGGACCAGGAAGGATGAGCAGGGGGGCCCCAAGAAGGTATGGAGGTGACTTGGTTGGGGTTGTAGTATGCCTGAGATGTCCCTTGCATCCCCTACTGGATGGTCTAGGTCCATGCGACCTCCTTTGGTTTATGTAATAGATCTGTTCAGTGACTCCTTTGGCCCCTTGTTATACAGCTTTAAGTCCGAGCAAGGACGGGAACTTATATGTAGAATGATCTTATTCACAGACTAAACAAACGTCTATAGAGTTCAATGGGCATTCATTCCGAGGATGCCTCCTGGTGCATTTAGGGCAAAAAATGGTCAAAGTCCTCTTTGCTTCCTCTTGTTTTCTTTTGATATGTAAGGTATCCATTTACATGGAAAGAGTCTGCAACATCTTACTCTTGAAGTCTTCCAACATGTTTCCAATTTCACCTTTAATGGATGAATTGGAAGAAGAGGTACTAGCTATGGGTTGACTCCACTTACCTTTCTTTCTGGCTGCTCTAGAATGGTTTCTAAAAACAGTCTTTATTTCCTCATAGGATAGTTGGTAGATATCTCCCCCAGCCAGTAGATGGAGGGTGTCTAAAAGGTTTTCCCGAGTTCCCCTAAGCAGGACCAACTTCAGAGACTCAGGGTCAGGTGTACACCTAACCCTTTTGTAACTAAGCTGGAACCTCTCTTCATAGTCTTCCAGGGACTCATCACTTCCTATGGTCATTTAGAAGATTTCTTCTTTAGTATATTTTGACCTACAATAGTCTCAACACTTGTTGTTAAAGGTCTACTGCATCTGAGGCCAAGTTGTGATGCTATTTCCAGGTAATCCCATGAACCAGTGCAGTGCTGCATCCTTAAGAGTATAAGGGAACAATTTCAACTTTTACTGGTCTTCTGCATAGTCATAAGTTCGATAGATGACAACAAACTCGAACAAAAAGGTGTCAGGATATTCTGTAGTCACACCATGGAAGCGAGGTAGGGCTGAAGGACTTATATTCTTCATTTTGGTGTCCCCATTGGTCTCTCGAATGGGGAACGTACCCTCTATTCTCTCTCCATTTCCCCTAGCATTTTTGTTTTCAGCCATTGGCTCCAGAGGAATGTTTTCTTCTTCTTCTTCCCCTATAGGTTCTTCAAATATGTCTGGATGTTCACCTAAGGGTTCTTATTGATTGCAGCCACCAGAGATGAGAGAAGGTTGGCTATGTGAAGTAGTGGGGGTGTTGGGAAAATTTTTTCCTAAGTTATCTCTACTCCTATGAGGAATGAAAGGAAATATTTTTGGTTGGTTTTTCTGTTTCTTTTTTCCGACACTGAAAGTACCTACAAAAACTGAAATTGTGATTGAACAAAACAAATTGCAGCTAGCTGAAATGAACTTGCTAAATGGAAAATTGCAGAATTGAAAAGGAAATCAAGGAAATGTAGATCTGAAAGAAAAGAAATGGCTAGTCTACTTTTGCCAAAATAAACTCTTAGCAGAATGTTGCAATAGGAAACATAAGAAAGTAGTAATCATAGAATACTCTAACGCTTCTCCGGCAGTGGTATCAAAAAGTGGTGAGTGCCAGTATTGCAGCAAGAATGCTGCAACTCCTGGGCTACTAGCTTTACTTTTATCAACCCGGTATTTCGTAACAAACTTGGAAGCGTCTGCGCTATATGCACCAGTACTAGTTCTCACTGTAGGTTGTCACTTGGTCATCCGGTGTGAGATCACTAGGAGCTCAGGACAACTTTTATAGATTTTAGAAGAAGGTCTATGTGTGATGAAAGGAAAGAAATATTACTCTACATATGCTATTTTAACTACATAAAGGAGAAAGGCTGGAATGTAAAGCAAAACCTAGTAAACCCTAATTAATAAGCTAATTCTACTTTTTCCAAAACCACTATGAAAACCATGAAAGAAATGCCATTACCTACTCAAGGAAGTAAACAATATCTAACCATGCTACTTCTAGAAGTAAATAAGTAAAAAACATATTTTTGGATTTCTATGTGTTTTTATGTGAATTTAACATGCATCTAATTTATTGTGTGTGAGTGTGGCAGTGGGCAGGTGGCGTTAGAGGGTAGTTTTGGAGCTTGGGAGGATGTAGGATGATGTGGTTGGGTCCTAGGAGGTCGTATGTGGCCTTCTAGAGGCTTTTCCAACACTCAGCCTTCAAAAGAAAAGGAAAAAATACAGGAGGACACAGGAAAACTACAAGAGGAAAACAGGGAAACTATAGGAGGCTTATAGGAGGAGGCTGAGAGAAATTTTCGCTGTTTTGAGGGTGTGAGAGTGGGTGGAAAAGGTGGATGAAGGTTGGAATGAGGTGTTAGGGCACCTAAGGTCTACCATGAATCACCAAGAGAGAGAAAGATGATTGGTTTTGCTCAAGGAGAGATGAAGTAGTTCTATGAAAAATGAAGGAAACTAAGGTAGAATTGAGGCGAGGTTTGGGAGACCTATAGGGCATGGATCAGATGGAGGGTGTGATTATAGGTAATCTAGCCTATTACTGGAAGAGATATACTGTATAGAAACTGACAGTCAACCAAGAAAATCAAGCAAGCAATGAAATGAGTGCATCCTAGGAAAAACATAGTTTTGCATTAAAATGGCCTAAACTATGATGTATAGAAGGAAATGCTGGGAAATGCTATAAGAAAGGAAAGCATGCAAAAGGACTATTGAAAATCATGAAGTGAACATGATAAATGAGATCTAAAGCAAAGCAAAACTAGACTATCAACCTACTAGAGAGCTGCAAACACTGGAAGTCCTAGGAATGAGGAAAATCTGTGTTTTTGGGGCAGCAAGAGAGTCTTTGCCTCAAATCATGGTCCTAGAGGGAGGAAGAGAGGCAAAGGCACTATTTATAGCCTTTTGAATCTTCTCTAATCATTGCTTAACCTGCTACAGAAAGCACAAATGGAGGCAAGCTACTAAATCATTTAAAGCAACCTATTCTTGACCACAAGAGAAATACATCTAACAACAAAATAATCTACAAACTGAAGTAAAGCATACAAATAAAACTAAAGAGAAGCTTGGCTACTTGAATTGGGCCCTAACCCAAGAGCTTTAGCCCTCTGAGGTAACTCAGTGCTAGCTCAAAAAGGATTCCATCTTCATTATAAAAAAATAGCAAGGTTACATAAAATTGTCATAAAATAGTAAGCTCTAAATTGAGCAGAGTTTACACAAGCAAAAAAAAAAGTCGACCCTAGCGAGGCCCTAGGCCTCTCTACTTATACATCTGAAGCTACCAATAACTTCCTTAAAATCAAGGAGGCTTGGCTCCCAAAACTCATGATAACCATCAATCATATTCCACTTGCTCGACTGCCTTCTAGTGCATGATTCAGCTGCTTGTACTCCAAGCTGAATGAAAGGGAATTCAAAGTGAGGAGAAATAAATGAGGGATATTCCCTCCTATAAGTCCTATCCTTTTTCTACTTTGAGTTATTGCTGCAGCTTGACCACTAGATCCTTGACTTTGACCTCGAAATCCATTAATAATCTGCATTAAATACATGTTAGACCACATGGAATAATAACTAACTCAACTCACCCTATAAGGATAAATATAATTAGAAAATCATATAGTAAACTAAAAGAATAGTTGATATGACTAGGTTAGGAGTTAAAATGAGCCCATATAATTACCCATTTATGAGGCTCATCAACATGGTCGGTGAACATTTCGTAATGGTCCTTGAGAGGAAAGGGATACACAAGGTCCACTATGTGGGATTTTGTGTTTGTTAACCGACACTGGTGCTTTTGACCTCATGGGTGTTGGGGGTTGCAGGCATTGTGTGCTTCCTCCTTTGAATAAAACAAAAGAAAGCAAACAATGAGGTTGGGTTACATGGAGCCCAGAGGAAGAATGAAAACGACTGGGGAGGGCATCTGTGACCTTTGGGGTTGTGTAAAGAGGAATCTTGCGCTACTGTCTAGGTGAGAGGCTCTTTTACTGGGGCTTAAAGACCATTGTTGGGCAATAGCTTGATGGTTTATGGGATTTATGTAAAGGACAGGGATAGATGCCTAGGTGGCGGGAGATGGAGGTAAGAGCTGGAGACATGTGACAGTCATGGATTGGCTCAGGATGACAGGGGACGATCTTATGTGGAGAGTGGGGAAATTTCTAATTTCATCACTTACTTACCCTTTACCACTTTACCTGATGTCTTCGCATTGTCGAGAAAATAGGAGGAGACCACCTGTCAGGTGGTCCCTTCCTATTACGACGGAGTGTGCTATGGATCAGAAGCAGCTCTCTTTGGGTGTTGGAACGAATCAGGATCATTTGGTGAGCACTGACCATTCAACGCCAGGGGTCTGCATCTGTGTTAACTCCTTCATATGTGCACTAACGGAGTTGCAGTTAGGTGTCAGTGGATTCAGATGGTAGGTGACACAGGACCTGAGTTGCACGGATTATAAGCCATGATTAATCTTCAAACCATTATCCTGAACCTTTGATCATCACCCGAAGCTTCTCCTATTACATCTCCCCTTGCGGACATGATATACTTCACCTTTGTGGGTTGAGGTGCCTCATACAGATCTCTCTTGCCACCTTTAAAGATTAATATCTAATCTCTTTTCTCGGAAGATACCTTAGGGCGAGATGGAGATAACACCCACTACCCTCTATTTCTTTTGAGCATTTATGTAAGTGGGCAAGTGCCTCTTTTGTTGGCATTATGATACATATGTTGTACTTGATGGAAACCCACTTATCTCAGATGATAAATTATAGTGCAGCAAAGTTATTTTCTGTTTCCGCAGGTGCACAGATCAAAAGATGCGGTCATCGACAGGTTGCGCAGGAGAACCGTTGAGAAGGTGCGGATATGTTCGCAGGTCTCCCACACAAAAGGTACAAACCTAAAATGCACGGGCTTTCATGCAGAGAAAAATGCGCATCTTATGTTTGGTCCATGGTATTTAGTCCAACGTTTTTGATCCTATGGTTTTGGTCTGTGGTTTTGGCATCTAAAATATTGAACCCAGGTTTTGGATCCCTAGTATTATTTCTCAATGGTTTTGATCCATGGTTTGAGTAAGGTCTTGAATATAAAAGGGAAAGGAGATCAGTTGGCAAAATACAAGTGTTGAAAATCTTAAGAAGAGCAAGATCTGAATTTCTGATAATCAGTTGGTGAGACATAGTTGAATTTGAATCAAGGAGAAACTGGAGCATTATAAGTTAGATCTACTGAAGAGTTGGGATCCCTTTGACGCATGAACGGATCTGTGATTTCGACAGTCTGGGGTATGTTTGAGAATTGATAAACTGTCTAAATCAGGAGGTGTGCAGGAGCGGCAACGGTGCAGTGCAGAGGTGCGCAGCACCAGAGAAGAAGCAGGTGTAAAGGTGCGCAGAACCAGAGAAGAAGCAGGTGCGGAGGTACGCAGTTGAATCGGCGGTGCAGGTGCAGAGGTGCGCTGAACAGTAGAGAGTGCAAGTGAAAAGTTGTGCAGACTCGTCACGACAGAAGTGCAGATATCCGCAAGTTTCCTTCGGTGAAGTTGTGGACCTTTCTTGAAATATATTTTAGCTATCTTTTATTTGTTTCTGCAGAGATCTAGGTTTAAATTGGTGTCTGGTTACTGGTGTTATTTTTTGGTTAGTGCATTCTGAGAAGTTATTTGTTTAAAGGAGATTGGGTGATGCACATGTACTTGATGTTTTCGATCCAGTTTGAAAATTTATGAAACGTGGTCCCTAGGAGAAAAGAGAAGGTTGTAGCCTTCTGTAGGTCAGCACCTACGTACTAATATTTCAGCTAGTACAAGAGCTAAGGGGGTTGTAGCTCCCTTCCAAAAGAAGCTGAAAAACGAGAGAGGGTTGTAGCTCTCTATAGGTTGTAGCCTGTGTACTGGTAAAAGACTGCACAAGTACAAAATCATTGTAAGAAGAAGTTTCTAATTGAAAGAAGATAGAGACATATTACAGCAGGTGGTTTTCACCCACATTGGTTTCCACCTTACATCTTGTGTTCCTTGGTGTGACTGTCTATTTTGTGTTCCTGCTCATTATTCTATGGTTCTCACATATAGATTAATGAAAAACATCTGAAGAATAAATTAAATTATACGTTTGGAAAGTATATGCAAGTTTCAATTGTCAGATTTGAAAATATTTGTATAAATTGATAAGAGTTTGATAATACTGATTCACGCCCCCCTCTCAGTATTATTTCCAACAATTGGTATCAGAGCAAGTCCTTCAGAAGAAGCTTGATCGCTTTAAGGAAGATCTATCATCATGAGCAACTACGAGAGAGAAGCATCGATCTGACCACCAATTTTTGATGGGACAAACTTCATCTATTGGAAGGTAAGAGTCACAACCTATATTAAATCTCTTGGTACAGAAGTCTGGGATATCATAGATACAGGGTACACATTTCCATAAGTAACTCCAATAGATCCGGTTGAGAAGAAGAATTATGAAACCAATGAAAAAGTAGTCAATACTCTATTAGGATGTCTATCTCAATCAGAATTCGTCAAGTTTATGTAGTATAAATCCACTACGGAAATATGGGACAAGATCGTTCTGAGCTATGAAGGAGATGAACAGGTAAAATGAGAAAAACTTCAAACCCTCATAATTCAGTATGAGAATCTCAGAATGTACAATGATGAAAGTGTGGTTAAGTATTTCCTACATATAGATGAGATTGTTAATTGTATGAAAAACTTGGGTGAAGAAATAAAATAGGCTGTTGTGGTTGAAAAGGTTCTAAGATTCTCCTAAGTTTGAATCAAAAGTTTCTGCTATAGAAGAAAAGGAGAATCTACAGAAAATTACCATGTCGCAACTACATGGAATTCTAACTGGTTACGAAATGAGGAAAGGAGGACCATCAGACATAAGAGAAGCCACGTTCAAGGCTTCAGGAAAAGGAGATTACTATGAGTCAGGGCATATGTCAGAAGAAGAGGAAGAATCAAATTTTGTCAAGAACCTTCAACGGGGTGCTGGAAGATTCAGAGATAAGTTACTCTTCAAATGATTTGCTTGTGGAAGAGTCAGTCACTACGCTACCAAATGTCCTCATAAGGATAAGCTTGACAAAGGTAAGGAACCTGTTAGATGGAACAAGAAACAAAATGTAAATAAGAAAAGCTACTACACTCATGAAGACAGTGATGGACTTTCAAATAGTGATGAAGATGAACAAGGTAATAAGTATAGACTTTTAGTGGCTTTTGAAGATGATGATTTCTTGGATGCTATAGATGAAGAAGGTCTCTATGAAGAGATTTCTAATCTCAAATTTTTCTTAGAAGAAAAGAATATGATCATAGATACTCTGCAATTCCAACTTGCTGAAAAGGAAAAACATCATGAAAAGTTAGAATGTGAAATTGTGGGACTCAGAAAAGAGATTGAGAAAACAAAACCTCTTAATCTTAGATTTACTAAAGGATCTGAAACTTTAGATGAGATTATCAAAGTGCAGCGCTCACCGCTAATCAAGACAGGTTTGGGATATAATGAAGAATCATCTCAAGTGCAGAAGCCTTCCACCTCCAAAATTTATCTTGATGCAACAAGGAGAAGTGAAAAGGTTGACAATCAACTGCAAAGGCACAATGCTGCCCACCAGGTAAATCAGGGACAATTTACCTCAAGAATGAACAAAGACTACTAGGTAAATCAAGGGCAATCTACTTTAAGGATGAACAGAAGCTACAACCAACCACGGGTAAAACTTTCTCAATTTTCCTCAAGAATGGATGTCAATAGAGACTACAATCATCTGACTGGTAGATATGATAATCACAGGAGTTTCTTCAATGGCCAATGTTTCTCTTGTCATAACTTTGGTCACAAAGCAGCTCAATGTGTTGCCTATAAGACAAACATGACTAGAGAAGCTCAAAAATGAAGAAGCAAGACTGGAATCACAAAAAGGACCTAGAATAAATTTTCTGCCCTTGAAAACGAAATTGAATGTTCTATTTGTAACAACTTCCATCATGAAGATTCTGAATGCAGGAGCAGGTTTCGGCAAACAACTCAGAAGGAACAAAGCTCAAGTGCCAAAACATGGATAATGAAAGAACTGCAACTAGAAAGATGTGGTATAGTCTTATATGCAGAAGAGCAGGAAATCAATGGTATATCGACAGTGGATGTTCAAAACATATGACGGGTGATAAGGAAAAACTTCAGTCATATAGTGCCTTAGAAAAGGAGAAGAAGGTATCGTTTGGAAATGACACCCCTGTGCTCATAAAAGGTAAAGGTTCTGTTCTGTTGAAAGAAAAGGTCAGAGCTGGAAATGTTATGTATGTTGATGGCTTAAAGCATAATCTATTGAGTGCCAGTCAGATTTGCGATCAAGGAACTGAGGTAATATTTCGATCAAATGGATGTAGTGTTCGTGATCTTGATACAGGAGAAACAATGATCAAAGGCATAAGAACTCCAAATAGTTTATACATATTCAAAGAAGGACAACATCAATGCTATCTAAGAAAGAATTATGAACACTGGCTATGACACCAGAGATTGGGGCACCTAAGCTTCTCTCAAATAAGGAAAACATGCAAATACCAAGCAGTTCGTGGTCTTCCAGACATCAGAATTCTAGACAATATAATATGAAAATCATGTCAGTTTGGTAAGCAAACTAGAACTAACTTCCTTAAGAAGGAAGGATCAGCTAGCAGGCCACTTGAACTTGTCCATACTGATGTATGTGGTCCATCTAGGAAAAGGTCACCTTGGGGAGAAGAATACTTTAAATTATTCATTGACGACTTTTCCAGGATGTGTTGGATAGGACTTATGAAGCACAAAGACGAAGCCTTCGAAAAATTCAAATCTTTCAAAGCCTTGGTTGAAAATGAATCAGATCACAAAATTAAATGCCTCAGGTCTGATAGAAGAATCATCCAGAATCTCAGATTTTGGGGCAGAAAGACGCTGGTATACAAACAAGAAGAACAATAGTAGAAGCTTCAAGCTATTTGGCATTTCTCCTCCACTGAGCCACAAAATGTAAAAGATGCATGCAAAGATGAATGTTGGGTCAAGGCAATGGATGATGAACTTGAGCAAATTGAAAAGAACAACACTTGGGAGTTGGTTCCTAGACCAAAAGATAAGAATGTCATAGGGACAAAATGGATATTCAAAACAAGTTGAATGAAAATGGGGAAGTTGTTAGAAATAAGGCCAGACTGGTTTGTAAAGGGTATGCTCAACAAGAAGGAATAGACTTTGAAGAAACTTTTTCTCCCTTTGCTAGACTTGAGGCCATCAGAATGTTCCTTGCTCTCTCTAGCTTTCAGAAATTCAAAGTATTTCAAATGGATGTGAAATATGCCTTTCTAAATGGAGACTTAGAAGAAGAAGTGTACATTGAGCAACCAGATGGATTCATTCTTGGAAACTATCCAAAACTTGTATGCAGACTTAAGAAGGCTCTCTATAGTCTTAAATAGGCTCCAAGGGCTTGGTACTATCGTCTGGACAAATGCCTTCATCAACAAGGTTTTTCAAAAGGATAAGTAGATAGCAATCTTTATATAAAAATTGAAAATAACAAATTGCTAATACTTGTTGTGTATGTTGATGATATCATATTTGGCAGCAATGAAGAAGCTATGAGTCAAAATTTTGCCTTGGTGATGCAGAAAGAATTCGAAATGTGCTTGATTGGAGAGTTGACATACTTTCTTGGTTTACAAATCCAACAAAATTAAGGCGGTACCTTTTTATCTCAAACCAAGTACCTCAAGAAGAACTTGAAGAAATATGGGATGGAGGATTCGAAGCCTGTATGTACCCCGATGGTGACAGGATGCAGACTCAGTGCAAATGATGACTCAGCAGCAGTGCATCAATCAACCTATAGATCTATGATTGGTAGTCTTCTCTATTTAACAGGAACCCGACCAGACATCATGCATGCAGTGGTAATAGTTGGAATATTTCAGGCAAATCCAAAAGAAACTCATCTTCAGGCAGTAAAGAGAATTTTCAAGTATCTTCAAGGAACTCAAAACTATGGTCCATGGTATCCTAGAGATACAAATATCACTCTTCATGCTTATACAGATGCAGATTGGGTTGGAAGCGTGGATGAAAGAAAAAGCACTAGTGGTGGTGCATTCTTTATGGGTTCCAGATTAGTATCTTGGTTCAGCAAGAAACAAAGTTCGATTGCTTTATCTACTGCTGAAGCAGAATATGTGGTTGTTGTATCTTGTTGCACACAAATCCTTTGGATGATGCAAAATTTGCAAGATTTTCAAATCACTTGTACTCCACCTATCTCCATCTTATGTGATAATACAAGTGCAATCATCATTTCAAAGAACCCAGTCATGAATTCAAAGACCAAGCACATACCAATCAAGTATTATTTTCTCCGAGAACAAGTGTTGGAACAAAAGGTCAAATTGGAGTATGTTCCCTCCAAGGAACAAGTTGCTGATATACTCACCAAACCATTGCCCAGGAAGACATTTTAATACCTCAGACAGAAGCTGGGGGTTGTTGATGCATCATCCTGCTATTGAATCTTGTCTGTTGTACGGAGGTGGATACACGTACATTTGCCAGTCTATGTGGGTCGAATGGGTCTATCAGAGATCATCTGGCACAGGTTCAAGGGGAGCATATATTCTTCTCATGATGCATTGTTGGCATTATCTTAGAAGTCCTTGGTTTGATTTCTCAAGAGTTTTATGGTGGAGTAGATCAATGTGTGCTGGTCTGAAGGTTGATTCTGCTGATGATAGTTGTTCTTGTCTCTATGTCATGTACTTATTTTCATATCAAGGTCATGTAACGACCTATTTTGGTTTCCCCACTATGCCTGGGATAAATGATTTTTGTTTATCTTGTGTATTCACACTTGGATGGGAGATGGATGTATGTATGAGTCTTGATGATAGGAAGGTTACTTATGATGTATGGAGTCATGTTCTTTCTTTTAGAACATCTTTTTGCAGACAACATTTCAGCACATAGCATATACAAAGGGGGAGCTCGTTCAGAGTTTTCAGCAGGTACTCAGGGGGAGTATGGTAGTTCGCCCCTTTGCCCTTGATGTCAAAAGGGGAGAGTGTTTGGTTGTTGTTGCGATCAAGTCCAAAGGGGGAGATTGTTGGCATTATGATACATATGTTGTACTTGATGGCAACCCACTCATCTCAGATGATAAATTATAGTGTAGCAAAGTTATTTTCTGGGTCCGCAGGTGCACATATCAAAAGATGCGGTCATCGGCAGGTTGCACAGGAGAACCGTCGAAAAGGTGCGAATATGTTCACAAGTCTTCTGCACAAAATGTGCAAATCTAAAATGCACGGACTTTCATGCAAAGAAAAATGTGCATCTTATGTTTGGTCCATGGTATTTAGTTTGACGTTTTTGATCCTATGGTTTTGGTCCGTGGTTTTGGCATCTAAAATATTGAACCCAGGTTTTGGATCCCTAGTATTGTTTCTCAATGGTTTTGATCCATGGTTTGAATAAGGTCTTGACTATAAAAGGGAAAGGAGATCAGTTGGCAAAATACAAGTGTTGAAAATCTTAAAAAGAGCAAGATCTGAATTTCTGATAATCGGTTGGTGAGACATAGTTGAATCTGAATCAAGGAGAAACCATACCATTATAAGTTAGATCTACTGAAGAGTTGGGATCCCTTTGACCCATGAACGGATCTGTGATTTCGACAGTCTGGGGTATGTTTGAGAATTTATAAAAAGTCTAAATCTGGAGGTGTGCAGGAGCGGCAACAGAGCAGTGCGGAGGTGCACAACACTAGAGAAGAAGCAGGTGTGAAGGTGCGCAGAACCAGAGAAGAAGCAGGTGTGAAGGTGCGTAGAACCAGAGAAGAAGTAGGTGCAGAGGTGCGCAGTTGAATCGCTGGAGCAGGTGCGGAGGTGCGCTGAAAAATAGACAATGCAGGTGCAGAGTTGCGTAGACTCGTCACGGTGGATATCTGCAGGTTTCCTTCGGTGAAGTTGCAGACCTTTCTTGAAATATATTTTAGCTGTCTTTTATCTGTTTCTACAGAGATCTAGGTTTAAATTGGTGTCTGGTTACTGGTGTTATTTTCTGGTTACTGCATTCTGAGAAGTTATTTGTTTAAAGGAGATTGGGTGATGCACATGTACTTGATGTTTTGGATCCAATTTGAAAATTTATGAAACGTGGTCCCCAGAAGAAAAGAGAAGGTTGTAGCCTTCTGTAAGTCAGCACCTATGTACTAGTATTTCAGCTAGTACAAGAGCTAAGGGGTTTGTAGCTCCCTTCCAGAAGAAGTTGAAAAACGAGAGAGGGTTTTAGCTCTCTGCGGACTAGTAAAAGACTGCACCAGTACAAAAACATTGTAAGAAGAAGTTTCTAATTGAAAGAAGATAGAGACATATTTCAGCAGGTGGTTTTCACCCACATTGGGTTTCCACCTTACATCTTGTGTTCCTTGGTGTGACTGTCTATTTTGTGTTCCTGCTCATTATTCTATAGCTCTCACATATAGATTAATGACAAACATCTGAAGAATAAATTAAATTATAAGTTTGGAAGGTATATGCAAGTTTCAATTGTCAGATCTGAAAATATGTGTATAAATTGATAAGAGTTTGATAATACTGATTCACCCCCCCCTTAGTATTATTTCCAACAATTGGTATCAGAGCGGGTCCTTCAGAAGAAGCTTGATCGCTTGAAGGAAGATCTATCATCATGAGCAACTACGAAGCATCGATCAAGCCACCAATTTTTTATGGGACCAACTTCGTCTATTGGAAGGTAAGAGTCACAGCCTATCTTCAATATCTTGGTACAGAAGTCTGGGATATCATAGATATAGGGTACACATTTCCATCAGCAACTCCAATAGATCTGGCTGAGAAGAAGAAATATGGAACCAATGCAAAAGCAGTCAATACTCTATTAGGATGTCTATCTCAATCAGAATTCATCAAGGTTATGCAGTATAAATCCACTAAGGAAATATGGGACAAGATCGTTATGAGCTATGAAGGAGACGAATAGGTAAAACGAGCAAAACTTCAAACCCTCATAATTCAGTATGAGAATCTCAGAATGTACAATGATGAAAGTGTGGCTAACTATTTCCTACGTATAGATAAGATTGTTAATTGTATGAAAAACTTGGGTGAAGAAATAAAAGAGGCTGTTGTGATTGAAAAGGTTCTAAGATCTTTGTCTCCTAAGTTTGAATCAAAAGTTTCTGCTATAGAAGAAAAGGAGAATCTACATAAAATTACCATGTCACAGCTACACGAAATTCTAACTGCTTACGAAATGAGGAAAGGAGGACCATCAGACAGAAGAAAAGCCACGTTCAAGGCTTCAGGAAAAGGAGATTACTATGATTCAAGGCATATGTCAGAAGAAGAGGAAGAATCAAATTTTGTCAAGAAGCTTCAACAGGGTGCTGGAAGATTCAG
>APFE030568564.1:41761-78725 GCA_000404065.3 Pinus taeda
TCCAAAGGGGGAGATTGTTGGCATTATGATACATATGTTGTACTTGATGGCAACCCACTCATCTCAGATGATAAATTATAGTGTAGCAAAGTTATTTTCTGGGTCCGCAGGTGCACATATCAAAAGATGCGGTCATCGGCAGGTTGCACAGGAGAACCGTCGAAAAGGTGCGAATATGTTCACAAGTCTTCTGCACAAAATGTGCAAATCTAAAATGCACGGACTTTCATGCAAAGAAAAATGTGCATCTTATGTTTGGTCCATGGTATTTAGTTTGACGTTTTTGATCCTATGGTTTTGGTCCGTGGTTTTGGCATCTAAAATATTGAACCCAGGTTTTGGATCCCTAGTATTGTTTCTCAATGGTTTTGATCCATGGTTTGAATAAGGTCTTGACTATAAAAGGGAAAGGAGATCAGTTGGCAAAATACAAGTGTTGAAAATCTTAAAAAGAGCAAGATCTGAATTTCTGATAATCGGTTGGTGAGACATAGTTGAATCTGAATCAAGGAGAAACCATACCATTATAAGTTAGATCTACTGAAGAGTTGGGATCCCTTTGACCCATGAACGGATCTGTGATTTCGACAGTCTGGGGTATGTTTGAGAATTTATAAAAAGTCTAAATCTGGAGGTGTGCAGGAGCGGCAACAGAGCAGTGCGGAGGTGCACAACACTAGAGAAGAAGCAGGTGTGAAGGTGCGCAGAACCAGAGAAGAAGCAGGTGTGAAGGTGCGTAGAACCAGAGAAGAAGTAGGTGCAGAGGTGCGCAGTTGAATCGCTGGAGCAGGTGCGGAGGTGCGCTGAAAAATAGACAATGCAGGTGCAGAGTTGCGTAGACTCGTCACGGTGGATATCTGCAGGTTTCCTTCGGTGAAGTTGCAGACCTTTCTTGAAATATATTTTAGCTGTCTTTTATCTGTTTCTACAGAGATCTAGGTTTAAATTGGTGTCTGGTTACTGGTGTTATTTTCTGGTTACTGCATTCTGAGAAGTTATTTGTTTAAAGGAGATTGGGTGATGCACATGTACTTGATGTTTTGGATCTTAGTTTGAAATTTATGAAACGTGGCGCGTCCTAGGAGAAAAGGAAGGTTGAGTGTAGCCTTCTGAGGTCGCACCTATGTACTAGTATTTCAGCTAGTACAAGAGCTAAGGGGTTTGTATGTCCCTTCCAGAAGAATGTTGAAAAACGAAGAGGGTTTTAGCTTCTCTGCGGACTAGTAAAAGACTGCAAACCGTACAAAAACATTGTAAGAGAAGTTTAGTTTCTAATTGAAAGAAGATAGAGACATTATTTCAGCAGGTGGTTTTCACCACATTGGGTTTCCACCTTACATCTTGTGGTTCCTTGTGTGACTGTCTATTTTTGTTCCTGCTCATTATTCTATGGTTCTCACATACAGATTAATGACAAATATCTGAAAAATAAATTAAATTATAAGTTTGGAAGGTATATGCAAGTTTCAATTGTCAGATCTGAAAATATTTGTATAAATTGATAAGATTTTGATAATACTGATTCACCCGCCCCCCCTCTCAGTGTTATTTCCAACATCTTTTTCATGCACGTGCATCCAAAGAATAATTGGTGATGGAGTGTTTATTTATTTGGCATGCATTAGGATGAATTCATTCGAGGACAATAAGGAAGGAGTTGATGAGTGAACCTCAACCTACTAGTACTATGTTGGGCTTGTTGGTATGTGTGCAAACCTTGTTGGTCAGGGGGAGGCTATGTATTTGGTGATCTAGGTAGTGTTAAAGTTGGTGCGAGGAAATGGAGAAAAACTAATTTTGGGCTCGAGTTCTTATGGGGTTGTTGGAGGTTTGGTCTACTCGAAGGTTAAGGGTGATGCTCAACCAATTCCGGTGAGTGAAGTCTCAGGTGAACCATAAGTCTACCGTGGCTTTTGTCTTTTAGGTTGTTGTTGTGGCTCATTTGGAATATTGTACATCTAAGTCTCAGGTTTAAGATAGCTAGTGGGTGGGACTCTTAGCTCGAGCTATTAAGTATAGTTTTTCTCAAGTTTCTATGAGAGGTCTAGATATTAGGTATAAATTTAAATTGTAAATACTAGTCGATTTTTCAGGGTGTTTGGTTTCATCTTTGGGTGATTAAGTTAGAGGGTTTTAAAACTATGGAGAGGTTAACATAGTTACTGATTAAATAGAACTATTACCTCAAAACGAGTACTCTAGCCCCAAAACCCCAAAAAAACATGAAAAATCAACCCAAAAATCAAAATTGTGTATTCCAGAACGATGTTTTTTTGGGTAAATTTTCAACATTTTTTTTAAATGGAAGTAAAAACCATTTTTTTTTGTAAAATGGATGAAAAAAACCCCTTAAAAAAATAAGTGTTGATTATGGAATAACAAAAAAAAACCGGGTTACAATTTTGACATCTTTTAGCAATGGAATTAAAGATAAAACATTTGGACTTTGAAAAACTATAAAATTCCAATAATTTTCGGACATGATGTTAAATATAAAATTTCATATCTCAAATCCTGATAATTCCAACAATTTCCATCCATGTTGTTAAAGATAAAATATTTTGACTCTAAAAAAACACCCTTAAATTGTAATTGTTTTTAACCGTAGCATTAAAGATAAAATATCATGACTTAGAAAATCATTAAAATCTTGACAATTTTTCAACCATGCAATTAAAACCAAAGATTATGACTACAAAGGAATCTCAAGTTTTCAAAATATTTCAAGCATGACATTATGGAAAATTTTAATGAGAAAAAACCTTAAAAATGAACACCGAAGAGTAATTTATTCTTTAAATGCTAAATATATAGTGATTTTAAAATCTTAGCCTAAGACAGCTCGATACATTACAACAAAAAATTAAAAATCATCCATCAAATTGACACGCGATGTAGGTGAACTCAACTCGTTGTAATGAAAAGTGAAATATTGACCATGAAATTAATACTTTGTGGGGGCATATTCGATTCATTATAACGAAAAAATTTAAAATCAACTATCAAATTGCCCATAATAGGATTAGGTCGCTAGACGAGCATTGTCACGGACTTTTGTAGAAAAAAAACCAAAATAAAAGGTAAGTGTATAAAGAAATAAAAATAAAAAATACAAAAGAAATAAAATATCAAATATTGAAAAAAAACACATGAAATAATACAAAAGAAAACAAAAATTTTCATACTGATAAAAATAAAAAACAATAAAAAAAACACATAAAATAATAAAATCAAACAAATTTAAATATGAAAAAAAATAAAAAAGATTAAAAACAAAAAAATAATAAAGAACAAAATTCAAAGATTGAAAAAACAATAAAAACACAAAAATTAAAACTATAAGAAAAAAACAATTCAAATATTAAAAAAAATTAAAACAGTGAAATAACACATAAAAAATATACAAAAGACACCAAAAATTCAAAATATAGAAAAAAATAAAATAAAACCATAAAAAAAACATAATTGATTTTTAAAAATAATAATAACAAATAAACATATAAAAAAACTTTAAACATGACAAAAAAATCAAACTATAAACAAAAAAACAAAAAAAAAACTATAAACATGTAAAAAATAAAATAAAATAACTTATAAATACAAAACATCACACAAAAATATAATTATATATATATATATATATTATATATATATTATAATATATATATATATAATATATATATATATATATGATATATATACAAACAAAGAAAAGGACATAATTAAAACCCAAAAAAAAACAACTAAAAAAATTAATAAAAAAAATCAAAATAAAGCCATTAAAAAGTATAAATTTAAAAAATAAAAATAACTAAAAAAAATAAAAAAAGTATTAATAAAAGATTAATTAAAAAAAATTCTAGCCACCCATGGGCGGGCTAGTGTGCGGCCACCCCCTTGCCTATGCCCATAGCCAACCGCACCTAGGGGCTAACAAGCTATAACCTGGAATTGACCTGCTAGCACCTATGCGGGGTTGGCCGTGGGTGCAGATTGGGAGGCAGCTGCGCGCAGCCAACCTCCTTGCCCGCACATGTGGCCAACCCTGCCCATGAGTGGCCGATTTTTTTTTCTTTTATTAATTTTTTCTTTTTTTTTAACTTTTTTTTAATATATATATAATATATATAATATATATTATATTTATATATTTTGGTTTAAATTTTTTAAATTTTTTAAAGTTTATTTTTAAATTTTTGTATTTAAATTTTTAAATTTTTATTTGAATTTAAGCTTATGTGATCCATAATCTGAGTTTTTAGAAATATTTTCGGAAAAATCATATTAGAAAATCTTTGTCGACGCATCTCGAAGCAAGTTGAAAAACTCAGATTATGCCTACGTGTTAAATAGGGATGACAAATCTTCCAACGATTAGGTTTCACTGGAAAAATAGCTATATTAGACTCGATTGGACCAAAGCCATAATTGATTAAGAAACGACTAGATTAGGTAGGTTAAAATTATTTAATTTTAATAATATTATCAGTGAAACACGTCGACAAAGATTTTCTAATGTGATTTTTCAATTTTTATTTTATTTTTAATTTTTTGTTTTTTTGTTTTTTTGTTTTTTTTTTTTTAATTTAACTTTTTTAATTTAAATATTTACCATTTTTTTTCAATTTTTTTTCTTAGGTTTATTATTATTATTATGTGGTTGTATTTAATTTTTTAGCTTAAATTTTTTTATAGATATGTTTTTTTTGGTTTAATTTTCAATTTTTTTCTTTAAATTATATGCTTTTTTGAAATATTTTCCTTTTTTATTTATTTTTTAATATTTTATTTTTTTTCATTTTTACAATTTAATTTTAATTTTAATTTATTTATTTATGGGTTTTTCCATATTTATATATTTTTTATTATTTGAGTTTTTTGTCATGTTTTTTTTTTTTTTTTTTTTTACTTACCAACATGAAAATCACAACATTTAAAAAAATATCCACTCTTAATACATTAAAAAATTTAACGTGTAAAAAATAAGCCCTCTAAACAAAAATGGTTGTCTTTAAAAAAATGTGTTGATGCTACATCAACACTTTTCAAAATCAAGATGAAAATCACTAACGTTTTAAAAAAAGTCTTCATACTTGATACATAAGAAAATTTAAAGTGCCAAAAATATGCTAAAAAAAAGTTGTATTCTCCATCACCACTTTTCAATATCGGGTGATATTTTTCTACCTCAAAAAAATGTGTACTAGCTCATTTTCTCGTTTGATCAGTAACTATGTTGGTTACGCCCTCTTAGATGTTGCAAAGCCCTAGTCTTGGGTTGTGTAGTTGGAGTTTCAATAGTTAATGGTGTCAAGTCTAGCGAGGAGTTAATAGCTCAAATTATTCTCTGTTAATTTTAGGGTTAAGTCTCGAGTCAATTTTAGTTTCCTAGAGTTATTATGATGACCTAGTTTGTTGTTTTCGTGGTTGTGTCATTTTTGTGTATAGTCTAGTTTTTTGTCCCTTTGTAGGTAGAGGTCAACATAGAAAGTGCTGAGAATTTAACCTTTCTTTCACCATGGTGTTGAGACAAAGGGGGATGAGTAGGAGGGGAGGTGGTGATATTGTCTTTCCTAGGCAACGTGGTGCTTGTCTTTTTTCACATGATTCGACCGACAACTTCTTTAATGTTGTCCAGCCAAAAACTTGTAGAGTGATTTGCAATCTTGAGACTGAGGCTGGCATTGAGAGAATCACTTTCAGACTCAGAATTGATGGAGGATATGTCAACTTTGGTTCCTAAACCTAGGAATACCAAGGGCAAGAAGAGACAATACCTCAACTTGGTAGCACTCCACTGGTAGATGAAGACCCTCCTTGGTATGGTCTTAAGGGATAAACAAGTGGTGAAGTATAACATCTTCGTTTCTCTAGAAGATGTTAAAAGGACGTTAAGAAATCAATGGTTTTGTCTAGAAAGATTTGAATCTCAGCTGGCTCATATTGAAAGTCATATTCCATCTGATTATGATGGATGGGACTTGTTGGATCCTCTTGGCTATAGTGCAAGGGTTCCAGTCAATATTTCTTCCTCCGATAATGAGGAGAGAATGTAGTAGAAGGTGGAGCAGTACGGGGTCTCTTTATGTTTCCTTCTAGTGATTTGGGTTAGGTATATGGAGGTCCCGTTCACCTCTATTCTATGTCTTGGTTACTTAGGTTCACATTTGGTTCAAACTACAACATTTCTTGGTCAATAACTTATGGGTTAAGTCTTTCTATGACTATGTAGTATGGTTTCGACCCTTATGTATGTTTTTATTTTTAGATGAAGCGTCCCTTTTGATGTTAAAGCTTGGAACTCTGATGGGTCTATTTGTATGCACACATTTTGGTTTCTATGTAGGACTCTAGCATATTTGGTATTCCAGTCGATGTCAGTATCTAGTGAAAATTAGAGTTCTGGTGTTTAAATACATGTCATTCTAAGTCTCCTTTGTCAAATGTGTCTGTGGCATTATGTCGACAATCCATGAATCCTCCAAAAGCAGTGTGGATATCTATGTAACCTTTTATATTTTAGATTTTCGGTAATATAAATGCAACAGCTTACCAAAAAAAATTATAACTAAATAGGTTATTGCCATGTCATGGGCCAATACCATGGCTTATCAATACCACATACACAAAACACCATAAGTCGCTTCATATGACACTTGTTCATATGACAATTTTTAATTAATTAATTTAATTAAAAGAGCAAAAATGACATAACTACTTTGGAGATAAATCTCAACCTTTTATTTATGTATACTACTATGTCTAGGATATTTATGTAGAGGCTAAATCTCTACCATCTATCTAATAATGATTGATAATTAAATTAAAATTTTGGAATCCTTATTAGTCTCAAGACAAGACTCTAGCAATGATTTGCTTGTTAGACAGTATTAGTTTAGCATTGACTAATGCAACTTATAATGTTTAACTTTGAAAAATAAATATTTATTTTTCAATATTATCAAATATTTTTTTTATCAAACGTTTTATTAGACCATGACTTAAAGGTATTATAGCAACGTGCACAAGATAATGCCACATGGATAACTTCCTCACATATTTTATGCCATAATTTATGGATATGGTTGAAATATTCGTGCATTATTTATAGATCTTTTTGTAGTGATTTTTTGTTTTTAAGTTTTAAAGGAAGTAAATAACATATTTACCATCAATTATTTGAAGCAACTCTTTGCATATATAAGGAGTTACTTCTCACCATTATTTATGTTTTCCTCAATAATTATATAGGAGTTAAATTGTAAATGTCTAGACTTACTAGTGGTACCCACCAAAGTTTATGCAAGTCTATGTGATCACATTTTCCTATTAACCACTATTAATTTAGCTAACATTAACCAATGTAGGTTATAATTTTTATGCAATTTTCTAGTGACAATTTTAATTTGAGTAGACATGTTTATGTGTAGTTAAAATTTTATAAGCATTGGTCCAAAATAGACACTCCTAGTGGAATCAAAATACTTGCATTGTTATACATCTAACATTACCAAAATTTATAAAATCATAAAGATTAATTAAATTTAAAATTTATTTTAAATTATTATTACTATTACTAAAAGGAATTAGTACAGGAGTGAAACTATAAACATTAAAAGAATATGTAACAAGAATTTTCACTATGGAGATTTACCCCACTTTATTATGATATTTTTTCACCGAGAGGTGCTATTTGTGACTTAGTATGGAAGAGATGTAATGTCATGACCTATATTGTATGGAAGAGATGTTGTAATGTCATGTCCTCTTATCTAAACATGTTGACCAGGTCAAATTACATAAAATAAAATAAAATAAAATAAAATTAATAACTAAAATAAAATTGAGGTAAAACAATCAATTTACCATTAACCTTTTTAGGCTCCAGGTTTGACAGCCCATGGTTTTGCCAATGATATATATATATATATATATATATATATATATCCTTTCTTCTATATATAAGTGCCTCACATATTTATGTTCATAATTGATGGATATGGTTGCAATATTGATAGATATTTGTGTAGTGACTTTCTATTCTTAAGCTTTGAAGTAAATAACATATTTACCATAAGTTATTTCAAAAAACCCTTTGCGTAAAAAATGATAGGAATAAGATGTAAATAAATATATTCACCACGAGTTACTTCTCACCATTATTTTGGATATGGTTGCAATATTCATGCATTATTTATATATATGAATAGTGATTTTTTATTCTTAAACTTTGAAATAAATAAGTAATATATTTACCATCAGTTATTTCAAACAAGTCTTTCCATAAAAAATGATAGAAATAAAATGTGAATAAATATATTTGACAGACTTTAAGAAATCATTTAAAGACTAAAAAACATAAGTCTTAACATAACATGTCATCCACAAATAGTGAAAAATATAAAAAATTACTCTAGCAATTGAAAATATGTGAAAAATTTATGTTATAAACAAACCATCTTAGTAAAATGATTATTTGTATTTAATACAATTTATATACAATAATAAATATCATACCTCAATCATTTACCTCAAACATCTGAAACTTTGTAGGGCAGAAGATGAAACAACCTAGTTAGTTTGGATACCGAGAAAATGAAACAACCTAATTAGTTTGGATACCCAACTAATAGAGTGGTAGTTGGGCTAATGCTAGTGAAGTAAATGTAACACTGGGTTTTCAAGATCAAATTGAGTATGACGGTAGCACATGATACACAAAAGACTCATTTATAAAGGTAAAATACCAAGAGAATCCAATATTTGGGCACATGTGTTGCTAAAAAATAAACCAAAGAAAATTTGTTTAATGATTGCGTGTTGTACTTGGTGGTCAGATATTGCGGATGTTTTGAAACCCTAAATAGGATGATGTACGCCTTGTACCTTTATTAAGAAGTATGTGCATAATACTAACCATATCTCTGCTTGAGATTTGATCTAGGTAGAATGGAGAGGAGAGTTTTAAATACAAGTAGTTTGCATCCTAAAAAAGAAGGTTACTATGCTCTAGAATAAAGCCATAATGTAAGTAAAGTACAATGGACCCATTACAATCCTAATGATGCAACATGAGAGGTAGAGGATACTATGCGAGAAGTGTATTTTCATTTATTTTGGAGGTTTGTTTATTGAACTTTTATATTTTACATAATTTAGATATTTCCCCAAAAAATGAGAAGCGTATTTTCATTTATTTTGGAGGTTTGTTTATTGAATTTTTATATTTTACATAATTTAGATATTTCCCAAAAGATGGTTGCAAAATAAGGATTGGGGTAATCTAATTGCCCCATTGTGACTAATACATGATAAATGTTAGTATGCAAAGAAAAAATGGCTATAATGTGTACATGTAACTTTAAAAATATGTACATTTAACTCTAATAAAATATCACTAACAATGAAAATGATGAAAAACTAAAGAATGAGATTGTAGGTCCATAAGAGGGGAAAAATTGGGCTATGAGGGGCTAGAGGAAGTTCTCCGACATTTTCTTTTTGATTATTAACCTATTAATCTATCTTTAGATGAGTTATCTAAAACAATGATTCATAGACTTCTCATAAAGGCACATAGTATCTTCTTTGCATGCAAATATAGTTTTTTGATTTTGTATATGCAGGTTTAGTTTCAATTTTGTATATGCATGTTCATTTTTATGTTGATCATTCATTATTCTTGCTCATTATTTTTTAGGTTTGTCTCTGAGAATTAAAAGATAGCATAGTTTTATCACTATGAAAGTTCAAAAAAATATGACTAAGTTTATGGGTGTTTGTTGCCATGAAAGTAATTATTGGTGACACTTCTTTTGTTTATAGTAGTAGATATTCTTTGGCTAGCTTGTGTTGGAGCACTAGAGGGAAGTGAGATAGCTGAAGGAATTGTTTAGAAATAAATGGAAATCCATTCTTGTTGTTATGCAGGGTGAGAAAGAAGGTTTGATTGATTGGGAATGTTGTAATGAGAAATTGTCTTGAAAATTCTAAGAATTGCATTCTTTGAGAGTGAGATTGTAGAGAACATTCGTGGGACTTCGCCCTAATGGATTCATCGTTCCCACTTAGGGTGGTGTCTGTTACATAAAAATTATATGTGATAAAGAGCCTACATGTGACACCCCACGTTACATGAACAATTAACTTATTCTACTACTTTTACTTTTATAGTACTATTGTGTTTTTATCATAATATGTTCGATGGAAGCACCAAAGAATTGTGGCTAAGTTGGACAAAACAATTTATGAATAATACATAATAAGAATTAAAGTATTTTCAAGAACATGAAATGATTGTTAAGCCTCCTGAGATAGTTAAGGTGGTTACTCACCTTTTTCCTGAAAAGAAGAATTCGAGGAAGGCCTAGGGGGCTGGAGAATTTGAGAGAGGAAAGTAATAAATTTGGTCAAAAAGTAGAATGCTACCACTAGAAACTCCTTGAGCTGGGTGAGATAAACCAGTGGGAGATCCGTAGAGAATCTATGAGGGTATGTGTCTTGAGGCTGGACTATTGGTCTTGATGCCTCAAGATACCCAAATTGAATACAGAGTTTATAAATACTATTTGGAGGGGAAGAGCTCAAGGGAGGGTCTAGAGATAATTGCTAGACTTGAGGTTGGGTGGTGAGATCTTCTAGTAAGGACTAAGCAATTCAAAGTAAGAGAGAAAAATAGATAAGTACCTAAAATACACCGTGTTGGTGATTTCATTTAAATAAATTTGTTTAATCTTGAAATGTGGTGTAGTATACAGTTCTACATGTACAATTTAGAGATTCTTCTCACTTTGAATTGTTTTATGAAAATAATATTTGTTTCCTAACACTCAATCTATTATGAATTTGGTTTAAAAATAATATTATGAGTTCAATCTAGAGAATTTTTTATTATGGATTATTGCTGCGAGAAATAAATTTTAGTAGTAATTTAAGGATTTGAACATTACATGAGAAATGTGAAAGAAACTACTGAAAACAATTAGACAGAGACTGGAATACAAACGCTAGGTAGAACTGTTGCAAACTTAGGGGTTATTTTTGTGCCTCTTAGGCTATATATATATATATATATATATATATATATAAAACCATGAAAGTAATTAGTATGGCCACTAATTGCAACAAAGGAAACAAGTAGCAATTCACAAATTAAAAGCGAGCCCATTAACACTGGTAATGAAACATAATTACTTTACCAAAACAAAATATCATTTATGCGGGAGAGGTCTAGAACCCATATTGTCATTTGAGAGATATTCACGCATTTTACAGGAAACCCTTACAGAATTAATACTATAAACAAATTATCTGAAGAAAACTTGCAGTCACACTGATAACATATATATTCGTAGATAAAAAAATAAAGAGGAGATCCAATTTCTTTAAAAACAAATGATACAATACATTAAACTGTGCTTCATAAAGGAGAAAGAAAGCAATATACTATGTTTCGGACTCCGTCGAGGAGTTTTAATTACCCACAGTGAATAAAACCCCAAACCCTGACCAAGCATTAGTTGGTGTCTTAAGGGTTTCAACCCATTTAATAGAAAAATAACCCTAATCACGGTAGTGGAGATCTACTATAACCATTCGAACAATGTCCAGTGTTGCATGAAGAAATTACAGCTGGAAGAATATAACCTTATTAAAGAGTGGGGAAACCGACCCAGAGAAATATTAGGCATCATAGGCCATTAAAAGTAACCAAACACATGATAACAGGAAGCAAGACCAAGTAAAACCCTTACCTACGAATTAACCAAACAAAGAGTGGGTTAGTAAGCAAAAGGCGTCGTAATGAAATAAGAATGCATGATGAAAGGAATTCCTTACCTCCGATGCCCCCCCCCCCCACCCGAGGCCTCAACACCATGATTGCCCAACTGTTGCACTAGTAAGAGCAAAAATATCAAATTTTGCATAAAGAAACCCTTGCAATTATAAAGAAAAGAAATTGTGTCCCTGAAGCCAGAGCATTCAATACCTTGCATTCCGTGGCTGATAATACTCCGACGATGCGGTAGTCATGAGGAAGGAGTGCCACCATCAAATGCTACATCCTAACAATAACTGGGAAATCAACTGTTATCTTGAGACCGGAAGCGGTGTAGAGTTTTGGAGTAAGGTATAGCCATGCCAACAGCTAATATCGTCACCTTATCAGGAAACCCTGTGTTCTTGCAGAGCACCTTCCATATGAACCTCACCACCCAAATGAAGTTGAACACGAAGCTTGATGGGAAATTGGTTACCTCAAACCCTTTATCGAAATCATTGGATTAGCAATGATCCAAATCTTGGGGGAAGGCCCCCAAGATCTAAAAGATTGAAATCAATTTTGGGGGAGAGGCCCTCGAGATTTGAAAAATTGAAATGCTAGAAGAAGAATAGGAGATTGCCCAATAAACAAAACCACAAAGATTTTTTTATTAAAATGGAGAATAATTGTAAAAGCTACATTGTGGCAGACAAACTGTCATTTTACAAAATGTGACTTGTTACTTATAGTCTTTTTCATTTATAATACCACGGGTCAATTCCATGAGTGAATGAATACCATGGGTGCATTTCACAATACCATGGGTCAATTCCATGGGTGAATGAATGCCATGGGTGGATGAATAACATGGGTGGATGAATACCATGGGTTGATGCCATTTTCTATTCGGATCATTCCTCCCTCCTTAAGAAGCAGTGGTCCCCATTGCGTGAAGTTCCCTCCTGCAAAACATTTGTTAAATATGAAGAGCCACTGAAGAGAAGGGTTTTATGTGGTTAACCCATAACCATGATGAACAAAGATCTTAGGATAGAGATACCCTATAATGCTTGTAACCAACTGTGATACTTACAGTGTGTAGCTTAGTAATGGACCTCAATGAAGTGTGGTTTGTGGATGACCCATAACCATGATGAACGAAGATCCGAGGATAGAGATACCCTGTAATGCTTGTGACCAATTTTGATACTGAGAGTGTTCGGCCTAGCAAATGGACTTCGATGAAGTGTGGGTTTGTGGATGAACCATAACCATGACAAACGAAGATCCGAGGATAGAGATACCCTGTAATTCTTGTGGCCAACTGTGATGCTAACAATGTGTGGCCTAGCAAATGGATTTCGATGACAAGGATTTTGTGCGGTTGACCGTAATCGTGATGTTGGTTTTTGATGAAGTAGCAGGGGCCTACATAGCCTAGGATGGGAGGGCGCGTCTCTAAATAACTCAAGACAAATGCTACTATGCTGAAATTGATGAATGTGAAGCAAGCACCTACTAAAGTGGGGTTGGAGGCATGTCTCCAATGGGAACCCACTTCGAATGCTACTCCAAAATTAAAATGGACATAAATCATCAATATAACTCAGAATATTTATTATAACCTATTTTTGGAAGCAGAAGAACCATTTTGCATCTTCCCATGTGTTGGAAATCCTTATCTAGACACTATAGAATCTCATATTCACGCTGCAACTGTTTCGCCGTCACAAAAATTATGAAAAAATAGTTGATTTTAAATAAGCGTTATCTCCCACATTTGAACTCCGATTCGACCCATTTTTTTTTTGAAATTGGGTGATTTTTCAAGAGGAGCCCAGATATGAAATAATTGTTGTGAAATTCATCACAGAAACTACAAAAATGATAGGAGATTCTCTGTGCACCAGTTGTTGTCATAACAAATTCTACAACATAGCTGATTTTGAATCAGTAATATCTCCCTCATGTGGACTCTCATTCGGCCGATTTCTTTTTTCAATTTGGGTATTTTTCCACAAGGAATCCAGATCTGTTATTTGTTTTTGTAAATTTTGCACCACAAATTTTAGATCTGATCTACAAATGCGCCACCCAAAAATATTCGTGCAAAAAGATGAAAAAAAAATTTCTTCCCGCTTGGCTCAAGAAAATGCTCCGTGGAGGACATAGCACATTCCTGAAGTTTGTTGAATATTGCTACAAATTTTGAAACTAAAATATGCATTAAACCCTCATTCCGATGGAATCATAACCTGCTCCAATACCACTGATCCAGATTTAAACAGGAACGCAACAAATTATAGAGATAAACATAAACATAGAGATGCAGTGGAAATAATACTTCATTTCATTAATGTAAAATACTGAAATATGCTTACAAATAGAAATGGAAATAAACTAGCTAGGGTGATGATAGCTTATCTTTGAGAAGAGATGTGGCGACTACATGCCTTTGAACTGCCTTACAATGAGGCTCAAGGGCCTTTTTATTATTGAACAATAAGAGAAAACCCTAAACAACCAAAACCCTAACTCGAGGAGATGTAACACCAAGAGTTTATGGGCCTCGTTGGGGTGAGTTGGAGATCCAACTTCCAAGGGTCGCGACTTGGTCATATTATCTTCGTTTGACGTGCATGATAGCCCATTGGAAATATCTCTCCGAGTACTACGAGGGAAAAAACAAATTTAGACAGGTGGTAGATTTCAAAAAAATGTCGTTTAGGGCCTAAAAATATCTCTAGAAGTTTAGGACCCAAAAAATTGCTAAAAATAGTAAACTACGCTACAATTAAGGAAAAAAAATTGAAAGAAGTAATGGTGTGGGTCCAAGTGGAATTAGTGGGTGGGTAATCGAGCAAGTGTCTATGGGAAATGATTCTAGCACAACTTTCGTAGGATT
This sequence comes from Pinus taeda, assembly GCA_000404065.3. NCBI lineage: Eukaryota > Viridiplantae > Streptophyta > Pinopsida > Pinales > Pinaceae > Pinus > Pinus taeda. Next base: position 56,431 of record APFE030568564.1, read on the forward strand.
AACAATGAATTCATTTAATTTGATACCTGCTATAAAGTTGAGATTATGGCAATAGACTGATTCTCCAAGAAATTCATTGATACCATATTTATGACTGAATATTTTCTTTGTATGAATTAATAAAAATATTTTATATCCTTGACCTATATATATAGTCTATGGATGATGATGTGAGACCAATTTCTCTATCTAGGTGAAATTATTATTATGTTTTGAAGAAAAGGTTAATAGTTGGAAAGTAAGTGATTCTTTTTAGTTGTATATCTATTACACTACAATTGGGTGGAATATTTTTTATTTGTAACTTTATGCTTCTTTTCATTATCAAGTTTATTAGTTGCTAAGAAAATATTTAATAAATTGAATTTGTAATTTTTTAAAGGATATGGTTGAAATATTTTACTTTTATTTTTTTGGTATTTTTTGAGTTTGGTTGAAAATTTATTTAAAAATATAAGAGAATTATTGGGATTGTAAATATTAGTTGTTAAGATTATATAATGTTAATGTTTATTCTTACTGTTCTATGTTTTGAAGGTTTTATGGGCATATTTTTCTGCCTAAATTTGCTTAGAACCACACAAGAATCTATTGGAATCTAAACTCTGCACAACCTCAGTGCTTCATGGGTTTTTTAGGGAGCTAATTAATCCTTTTATGCATTCAAAAAAGGATTTTACACAATAAAAAACATAATCTAAAAAATAAAATAATAGATTCTCATAAAAAACTTCAAAACATAGAATAGTCACACAACACCTAATTTTAAAATTAAAAAGATAAAATAAAATCATCTATATAGTAAAAACTATAATTTAAATAATAAAAAATTATAATTTCACTAATAATTACATAACTAAATTATATGTATAAACTTATTTTTTTCAATATCCAAAAAGTAAAATACATCAATTTAGCTTTTTAAAATTGTAGGAAGTCTTCATTCATGTAACAAAGTCATGTAATTTTTATATGCATCGAGAAACAATCAATTTCATACTTAGAATTGATGGATGCCATGTTAACTGGGTTCCTAATCCTGAGCATACCAGGGGCGGGAAGAGACAATACCTTAGCACAATATCCCTCCACTAGTAGATGAAGACCCTCCCCCTCCTTGACCCAATCTTAAGGGATACAATAGTGGAGAAGTATAACATCTTTACTTCTTTGGAAAATGTTAAGATGATTTTAAGAAATCAATAGTTCTATCTAGAAATATTTAACTCTCAGGTAGCTCATATTGAAAGTCATATTCCATGTGATTTCGATAAAGGGGGTCCAATGGATCCTCTTGGATCTAGTACAAGGTCTCTGATCAATATTTCTTCATCCAATAATAAGGAGAAAATGCAGTAGAAGGTGGGGCTACAAGGGGCCTCTTTATGTTGCCTTCTAGTGACTTGGGTTGGGTGTATGGAGGGCCTCTTTTCCTTTAGTCTATGTGATGGTTACTATGGTTTCCATTCAGTTCAGGCTTTGGTGTTTCTTGGCCATAACTTTTGGGTTATGTTTTGTTGTGACTATGCAGTTGGGTGTCAATTCTTATATATGTTTCTGTTTATAGATGAAGTGTCTCTTTCAACGTTAAAGCCTATAGCTCGCATGGGCCTATTTTTATACAAGAATTTTTGTTTCTATGAGGGTCTCCTTTGTTAAATGTGTATGTGGCATTATGCCGAGGACCCATGAATCCTCCAAAAGCAGTGTGGATATCTATGTAACCTTTTGTATTTGATATTTTCAATAATATAAATGCATCATCTTACAAAAATAATTATAATTAAATAGGTTGTTGCAGTACCATGGGTCAATACCATGGCTTATTAATACCACATACCCAAAAAACCATAAGTCACTTTGTATGACACTTGTTCATATGACATTAATTTAATTGAGCAATTTAATTAAAAGAACAAAAAATGACATTTCTATTTTGGGGATAAATATCAACCTTTGATTTCTGTATACTACTATGAATATTCTAGAATATTTATGTGGAGGTTAAATCTCTACCATCCACCTAATAATTAATGATAATTAAATTAAAATTTTGGAAGCCTTATTAGTCTCAAGGCAGGACTCTAGCAATTGGTTTGTTTATTAGTCACTATTAGTTTAACGTCAACCAATGCAACTTATAATGTTTAACTTTGAAAATCGAATATTTATTTTTCAATATCATTAAAAAAATTAATTTTAAAACATTTGATTGGACCATAACTTGAAAATCTTATAGCAACCTTTGCACAAGATAATTCCATGTGGATAACTGCCTCACATATTTTATGCCATAATTTATGGATATGGTGTTGATATTCATGCATTATTTATAGATATTTGTGTCATGATTTTTTATTCTTAAGCTTTAAAGGAAGTAAATAATATATTTACCATAAGTTATTTCAAGCAACTCTTTGCACAAAAAATTATAGGAATATGATGTAAATAAATTATTTATGAGGAGTTACTTCTCACCATTATTTATGTTTTCCTCAACAAATATGTAGGAGTTAAATTGTAAATGTGTAGACTTACTAGCGGTACCCACCAAAGTTTATGCAAGTCTATGTGCGTGAGCAAACAAGCAATTTATCCACTTCACATTTCAATTTATTAGTTCCTCCCCAAGCAAGACTATAGGATTCCATTTGTGTAATATCCCCTAACAACATTCCAAAGAAATAACAAAATTCTATTGTTACTTACATAATATACTTATTAGAAGACTTTTACTTGCTTAGTCACTTTGAAGGTTATTGAATTCCATTCATATAAAATATAATAATCCATTATTATTATAACCTTCCTTCATTCATTTTGTTAGGTCCCTATAATACTAGTGTAGCCCCTTAATGTTATTAGTGCAACCCCCTTATTATATTGTTGTGACCATGTTGTCCCCATATTGTTATTATTGTGCCCCATAGAAGCCCACTATTGTTATCGTTGTGCCCTTACATTATTATTGTTATGTCGGCTTTGATTACATTATGACCCCTTATACTCGTATATATAGAAAGGAGGTCTTGTCATTTGATTAGCCAAGAATTATTCATTTGTGTAATATAAAGAAGGTTTACCCCTCAAAGTGGCTAATTTTGAAGGCGTTTATCTATCTTTTCTTCTTTTCATGAGATGGTTTCATAACATTTGGTATCATAGGATGAATGGAAGAATGATGAAGAAGTGTGGCCACTCATTAAAAAGTTGCAGAAGATCCCAGTTCAAATAATATTGCCAGAACTTGACGAGGAAGGAAAAATCATATTGGAACCTGAAGCAGTCACAGAAACAAGAAATCAACAGCTATGACATCGATCGATTTCAGAGTATCTCATCAAGTGGAAGAATTTATCCACTGAATATTTCACATGGGAGAACAAGAATTTTATATAGAAGCATCCAGAACTACTCAAGCATTGAGGACAACATTTTTTGAAGGAGAGGGGCATATTAGGTCCCTATACTACTAGTGCAGCCCCTTATTGTCGTTAGTGCAACCCCCTTATTATATTTTTGTGACCATGTAGTCCCCATATTGTTATTATTGTGCCCCATAGAAGCCCACTATTTTTATTGTTGTGCCCTTACATTATTATTGTTATGTCGGCTCTGATTACATTATGACCCCTTAGACTCCTATATATAGAAAGGAGGTCTTGTCATTTGATCAACCAATAGTTTTTCATTTGTGTAATGTAAAAGAGGTTTCCCCCTCGAAGAGGCTGATTTTGAAGGAGTTTATCTATCTTTTCTTCTTTTTGTGAGTTGGTTTCATAACACATTTAGTTTTTCAATTACTATATTATGCAAATGATTGCAGCGTCGGGTATATATATATATATAACCACCTAGGCATAACTATTTCGCTGATGGTCAGCTCTTTCAAAGGTTTTGTACTGTTAAAATAATTATATTGATACTAATCAAGTCATGCTTATATTACCATGGTATATGTTTATTGCAACTCTGCATGTTCTCAATTTATTTACAATCGAACATTCAGGAATAAGAGTTATCGAACGCCAAACTTTCTCCAATCCCAAGATTCTTCTCATCCATGGAATTCGACATGTCATTAGATCCGTCATGCATCTTAGTTGGGGTTACAATCAATGGTGGAGGGTATTTAGGTTAGTTTTGGTAACTAACCCTCCTCCGTCACACTTCCTCCCTGAGATAATTCCTCCCCACACCCACCACCAGTAGGACTCTACAACTCCAATGCACAGGAATGGGTAATTTCTCATTATTTTTATTGAATTAGGTCTAATGGTGGTTAGGGTTCACTATTCTGGGATGTCATTGTGAACTAAGGTAAGTTTTCCATATTTTTTATCTATTTATTTCCACAATAGTTATATTGAGTCTGTAGTTATCCATTTACTTGCACCTATGAGGTTTGTATTATCAACTAATATTGATTTTAATATGTTACAACCTACCATAATAGACTTGTGTCCTTCTTGTAGTGAATTTTTCAACTTTGTCGACATGACTCTAGGGTTTTATGAGATATCGAGCTTCTGCAATGTTCACTCCTTCCGAGGTTCGGCTAACTTGCAACAAAGGTGAGCTTTACGATTGTGCATTTTCCCACCATGCTCGTCTTATTAAAAATAGTCCCAATGGTTTATTATTTAAAATTATTGTTTATAACAAGGATTTTCTTCTTCTAGATGATTTCCAATCATGTTTTTGGTGCTTCGTATGGGATCTCCTATCAATGAAGTAGTACGATTGGTTACTTGTAATTATTTTGGTGAAGGTAAGGAGCAACTTATTTTTCACCAGTAATAAGGTTTGAATCTTAGCGTTTTACCAAAACCTTTAAGTAATGCCTTTTTTGTGTTAGGAATTCAGGCAAAATTGTTCAAGAGCCCTATTAAGGTTAGGAATAAACTCTCAACTTTACTCTGGCCCTTTAAATTATTTACAAGTCTCGACTACGATTAACACTTTCCCTAATGGTTGGTGTAGGTATGTTGTTGCACAAGAGCAAGTTTCAATAATTTAGCCAATTCATGACGTATTCTAAGTTTTGGATAATTCCCTTCATTCTTTTGTTTGCTATATGTCGACCCATGGCCATAAGCCAATTGGGGGTTTTCAAGAACTCGCTAGGGTCATTATAGATTTTTAGTGTAGACATGTTTGTTGTTAGTAAGCTATTGTCCCATAAGTCATGACGAGGTTGATCTCACTAGATTGTATTCGATTTGGGGTTCCATGGTGTTAATAGGTTTGGGTTTATTATAGTGACTAAAATAGGTTTAATAATGTATGTACATAGACTTATTTGTTAATTGAATATTGACGGAATACTGTCAAACCATCAATCCTCTATTTCCAACATTTAAGTCCTTCATATGGAATGAAATTAGTAATTGAAAGGAATTTTTTTTAAGACAAATATGGATTTATCTGGGCTCAATCTCACTGGTAATCGTATCATCTATTAAATTTTCCAGATGTATCTTCAATGTCCCTTGCAAAATGGGTTTTATGGTCATTAATTCATATACATGTTTCTATTTTTTTTCATCATCAGAAAAATAGGTTCAACCCTATTTGGAACTCAACTATATATATATTTTTTTATTTAATATGTTGTTATTTGAGTAACTGGTACATCTATATAATTCTCATATGTTTAAACATTTCCAGTTCACTTCTTGTATTATTGATCTGAAAATAAAGTTTAAGGTTTCATTTAATGTTTTGCAAGCTATTTTATGTCTTATGGGCAATGGATCGATATTGTAAAAGAACACAAACTAAGTTAAATTTTTCATATTTTAACAGTGAAAAATAGACAACAAGCAACATCACAAAACAAAAATTTGATGAAGGGGTTCACCCTTCTTGGGCTACGTCTCCGGGTCCATCTTCCAATAGTGGCCCTTTATATTATATGCTCAAATTTGTAATTAAATCAACATACAATGCTCAAATTGCAAAATAACACTGCCATTGCGTCAAGAATGCCCAAAAACCCTATGTAGGCTTTTATTGGGCTCAAAAAGGCTGAAAAATGGCCAAGTTAGGTCTCTTTCTTCATTTATATGCTAATTGTTCTATAAATCTATCGCTTTGTCAAAACTAGTAGTGAAATTTGGCTTTTGCGGCCTTGCAAGGTGAAAATTTCATAGTTACAGGTGGCGGGTTCGACCATGAAACTTGCTAATTTTGGTGCAATTTGTCGAACTGTTAAGCGAGTACCACACTCCTATTTATCTGCCCTCGGGTCGGTCATATGGTAGTTAAAATGACCATGGGGCGTGGGCCGAGGGCTACACATCACACCAACCCCTGCTCCTGGTCATTCATAGTTAATATAACTGTGATTTAGGTGCCACGCGCCTGCCCCTACCAAAGTTTCTTCAGTGGTCACGAGGAATCAATGAGCCAAGGGATGGGGACATGTTCCCTGCCTCATTTTCCTATGCTCACGGATATGGTGTATACATGTGACTTGGAGCTCAGATGTTCGAGCATGCCTTCTGGCCCTACCCTCCCCCCAACATTATTTTTGGTTCACTTTAAATATAACTGGGCGACATTATATTACACATTGGTAGTGCAAACGATTTATAATATGGAGGTCATGAGGTTGAACCTTGTGAAGGCTCATCCGGTCCTTAACGAAATTTTGGCCTCATCCAAAGTGCCATGTGGCACCCTGTGATTGGGCCACATGTCACTCTGTGATTTGCCCAAAGTAAATCACCACCAAACAATCAAATCACTCTAGTTACTTCTATATAACTGAACCACATGTCCTATCCTAATTGGTTCCATACTGCATAGTATCCATGTTGACGTCATCACCATGTTAGTGTATGGACTTCCATGTGGCACTGTACATTGCCCAGTCAACCTTGCATGTTGACACCTTTTATTTTCTGTCGAAAAATTCAGAACACAATAAATTCCTTATAAAATGTTGGATTGAGTCGATTCAAGTGTTATTGGAATCAGAATGATGAGATCTACAATTTGGTGCTAATTTTGGGATATTTTGAGCACTTTGATTTTTGAGCATATTTTTTATCCCTTGGATCCTTCCTCCCCACTGGAAGCTTTTGGACCATCAAAAGTTTGGTTTAACTCAACAAGTAAGTGAGGGTAAAAATCCCTCCCTTTTCCGATCTCAATCCACCTTTCTTTACTTGGATTGGTACCTTTGAGCCCCCTTGAAGATAATCCACATTGCCTCTGCATGAAGTCTTGATCATCCTCTCAAGAATTGAGTCTTCCTACAACTCATTTAAATATTCAAGAGAAAAATATTCAATAGATGGAATCTAAACATTCTCTTCTCAACCATAAATCATTGGAGGCTCATATAATCTTAGGTTTTCCACATTCTCAATAGAATAAATTTGCATGTAAGGGGGCAAATCTAATTGGAAATTGTTTTTACCAGTCTTCTCGAAGATTTTGAAAAAACCATATCTGATTGGCTTGAGATTTTTACAATCACCTTGTAGTCTTTCCTTGCTGATGTACGACCAAACTAGATCTACCACTTGGAAATCATGATCAACCCGATGCTTGTCATGTCTTGCTTTGTACTTGGCTTTTCTTTTTTGTATTTGTTCTTGTACCCTTTGATGAACTAGATAAATTTATTCATTGAAATGCTTTGCTTTGTCCACATCACTATATTCATTCACTACAATATCTTTACCAAATATGAAATCCAAAGAGACTGTGGAAAATAACCCAAAAAAGATTCAAATGCAAACACTTGTGTAGATGAATGGTTGACATGATTGTAGGCATGCTAGATGTAATGAAAATGCTCATCCCAAAGTTTAGGATGCTTACAAAAATATCCTCAAAGGAGATGCACTACTGTTATGTTCACTACTTTTGTTTGGCCATCGATTTATGGATGAGATGTGGTGCTCTTCGTCAGCTTTGTGTCCATGAGTTCCAATAAAAATAACCAAAAATTCCCAATAAATTGAGAATATCGATCATAAATAATAGAAGTGGGTAACCCATAGTGAACCCATAAATTTTGGAAGAACATCTTTACGTTATGTTCATCTGTAACATGTTTTTTACATGGAATCAACACATACATTTTGTTGAAATGATCCACAACAACATATATATAATCATGGCCTTTCCTATACATTGGTAGTCCCCTAACAAAATCCATAGAAATATTTTCCCAAGGACAAGAAGGAATAGGAAATGAAGTGTGCAAACCTGGATTCCTATTACTTGGATTGCTAGTAGCATACATGGAACATCCTTTCACATATCTTGAAACAATTTCTTTCATGTGAGGCTAATAACAATGCCTCTGAATTTGAGCAATTATTTTTCCCACACCAAAGTGGCCATCAATAAGAGAAGTGTGGGCTTCCCTTATGACAATGGCTCTTTCACCTTGTGGAACACATAACTTTCCAAAATGATACAACAACATGTTATGAACATGATAATCCAACTCTTCAACATGATTGCCTTGACTCAAAGTTGCATAAACATTTTTAAAATATTCATCTTGAGAATATTGTTCAATGTAACTTTCATGCATGATTGAGTTATGCTTAAAAATAACAGATGCATTAACAATAGGCCTTGATAACGTATCTGCAACTTTGTTGTATATACCTTTATTATACCTAATTACCAAATGGAATTGTTGTAGGAATCCCATTCCCCTGAAATGTCTAGCTTGTGGTAGCTTGGTTTGCGATTGTAAATATTGCAAAGGTTAGTGTTCAATATGTATAATTGTTTCTTTACCCATCAGATAATGCTTCCATTTCTTCACGCTTTGTACCAAAGCATACAACTTTTTATCATAAGTTGGATAATTAATTACTACATTGGTAAAGCTTTTGGAATGATAAAATATTGGCTTACGATAGCATATTCACTTGCATTGGTTTAAATTTCAAATGACTACTTAAGATCTAGAAGTACTAGAATTGGTGTTGTACTAATTTTCTCTTCCAAAGTGTCAAAGACTTTCTGCTGCTTGCCTCCCCACTGAAAGACTTGTTTCACACTTGTCAAAGCATGTAATGGTGGTGCAATGAGTGAGAAGTTATCAATAAATTTTCTCCAATATTGGGTTGCTCCCAAAAATCTCCAAACTTCTGTTACATTGTTGGGTTTAGGCCAATTTAAAATATCATCAAATTTTGAGGGATCAATCTTCAATTCACCCCCTCCTACAATATGACCCAAATAAACCAAAGTGGTTTCCCAAATTCACATTTAGACATCTTTAAATACAATTTTTCCTTTTTTAGGACATCTAAAACTTGTTTCACATGCTTGACATGCTCTTCATGAGTCTTACTGAAAATTAGAATATCATCTAAGTGGACTATGACAAACTCATCAAGGAATGACTACAACACACCATTCATAACTCTCATGAATGTTGCAGGTGCATTGCAAAGCCCAACCAACATAACTAACCATTCAAACAAACCTTGTTTTATCTTGAAAGAAGTTTTCCAAATATCATCTTCAACAATCCCTATCTGATGATAACCGCTTCTATTATATAACTTAGTGAAGTAAACAACTTCCTTTAACTGATCTAGAAAATCATCAATGCGAGGAAGAGGATAATGACTCTTTACTCTGATCTTGTTCAAAGCTTGAAAATCCACACACATGTTCCATGTACCGTATTTTTTTGGAATCAAAACAATAGGACACCCATAAGGAGAAATGCTAGGCCTGATGACCTCTTTTTCAAGAAACTCATGAATTTTCTTCTTGATCTTTGCATTCTCCAAAACTGACATTCTATACATGCCAATATTTGGAAGTGGTGCATCCTGTTGCAAGTGAATCTCATGTTGGATTCCTCTTTTTGGAGGTAGCCCTTCAGGTTCCTTAAACACCTTGTCATAAGTGTTAACAACTTCAGCCAATTCATGCTTGAGTTTAAAATCACATCCTCTGAAAGCTTCATATTTAGAAGTATATTTAGCTTTAATCATCAAAAACACAAAATTCTTACTAGAATTTACAAGCCTTTTCATCTGACCAACACTAACAAGAGATAAGTTCATCTTCTTGAGATGTGCTTTAACAATATACTCAACTCAATCTTTAAAAAGATGATATTTGTTCTCATGATTGTAGAATATGGCCTTTCGGTCATACAAGTATGGACTCCCTAAAATAATCTTATAAATATCAAGTGGTACAACATCAAGCTCTACCTCATCTATAAAGTTAGCAGTGATGATGGAATTGAGTTTACATTTTCTTGTCACTTGTAATTTGGAATCATCACATATCGAACCCAAGGGGTAAGGTTTAGTATGAGGTGTAGTTTCTAGATTAAGTTTCTTGCAATTCCTTTAGAGCTAAGATTGAGTTGGGATCCACTATCAAATAATGTATCAAATTTTTGTATGTTTTGTAATGACCCTTATATGCAAAATCTCACTTCTTTCTTTATCATTTTGAGATTCAATAGGCTTACTAGAAGAACTAGTACTTGCATTAGAAGCTATACCTTTCATTCCCATGGCTGCTATTTTGGTTTCATCACCTGAATTAGATCCTAGATCTTGTTGATTTGTAGCAATAATATTTTGTTTCCCCTTGTTATTGAACTTCTTTGGTCTAATTTTTGGATGTAATTTCCAACAATAGTCTTCATCGTGGCCTTATTTTGAACAATGTTTGCAAGTAAGTTTCTCTCCCTTTTTCTTAACAATATCATTCTTTTTTCTTTTTCCTTTAAACCTCCCCTTTCCTTTGTCTCCAAATTTGGAAACTTTCTTGCTAGTCTCTTGAGGAACATTCTTGCCGCTTGATTCTAAATGAGTTGCCTGAACGCATACTTATCTAGATTGGTGGGATTAAATATAAGTATAGTATGTCTTAAGTAACTATGTAATTCACCTATGTATTTAAGGAGAGTATCTTGTGAAGACAAATCAACATTAAAGCTCTTCCTCTAAATTGTTTTGTGTAACTTTGGACATTTTGACCTTTAGCTTGTCTAAAACTTTTCCAATCCATAATTGGTTTTTGCATGTAAGCTAATGGATAAAATTTCCTTCTTAATGCAACTATAAAATCATTCCAACAAGATATAATTTTACTGCTTTTATTCAAACCTTCTTGAGGTTTGGCCTCCTAGTAGATGAGAGATGCACTTTCCAAACAAATAGAAGCAAGTTGAATCTTTGTAAAATCATCATCAATATTTTGAATCCTATAATAGACTTCAATTTGACAAAACCAATTATCCAACTTTTCAACATTTACTTCCCCATTGTACATAGGCAATTAAAATTTGACATCAAGCTTAATTGAAGGAGACTTAGCATGTCATGTTGGAGATGGAGGAGGAGTAGGTATATGAGATGGAGGTGATAATGGAGGTGTATATGGAGATGAAGGAGGAGGTGAAGGTGGAGGCTTACTCCCATCACCACCATTACCTTTTGGTTCATTTTGTTAGGTCCCTATAATACTAGTGTATTCCCCTTATTGTTATTGTTAGTGTAGCCCCCTATTGTTATTGTTGTGCCCATGTATCCCCCATGTTGTTATTGTTGTGGCCAATAGAATCCCACTATTGTTATTGTTGTGCCCTAACATTATTATTGTCATGTAGGCTCTAATTATATTGTGGCTCCTTAGACTCCTATATATACCAAGGAGGTCTTATCATTTGAGTCATACAAGATTTATTCGTTTGTGTAATGTAAACGAGGTTTCCCCCTCGAAGAGGATAATTTTTAAGTTTTTGATCTATCTTTTCTTCTATTTTTTGAGCTAGTTGCGTAAAATTTGGTATCAGAGCTTTGGATTCTAGGGTTTTGCTTCTTCAAATAGACCATCTTGGCATTTTCATTATATTTTTTTTCTACAAAGATTTAGAAGTTGAAATTATAACCACGTGGAGCCAAAATATTGGTGAACCTCATGTATGAATTTTAGATCTTGGTTCACTATATTTTCAGAGATATGATCCAAGGAAGTTAGTGTTTTTGTAGGCTCCGGAATTCCATCTCAAAAAGGTGATATAGGGAAAACCACCATAAATTTCTCTCCGAGCACCAGATTTGAATTTCATGAATATTGACTCAAATTGGACAAAATTTATTTTTTTGGGTATTATTTTAAAGGCCAAAGGTCAAAACAATGACACATGGTACTCCATACAAGTTCTCTTTACTGAACCAATATATAACCAGGTCATCGTGGTAAATTGGGCATAACTCTTCCTTGAAGAATACAATCTTTGTCTGACTTATGGGGTTGGAAACAAGTCTCAGAGGGCTAGTATAGGATTAAATTTAAGAACTTGGAGATCCAAAATTATAGAGATACAAAAAATTTAATATTGAACTCCTAAAAACAAAGAAAAGGGTGTGTACTGTTTTAAATTTTGCATAGCTTTTGTTTGAAAAATCAGTTTGAAGTGATTCAAAGGGAATATTGAAGCATAAATATCAGTATTTGGTTCTAAAATGATGTAAAAAAATAATTATACACCCATTAATTGCTCATAAAGCTCTACTATGACTCATGAAGAGGAAGAATTGCAACATGATATATGAAAATTATAGGACCAAGTGCAAGAAATTTCCCTCTCATAAAGAACAACCAAAGATGAACTGAAAGAGGAAATGGATGGCTTAAAAAGGGACATGGAAGTTTTGAAGGATGGTTTAAGACATACATGGAATATTTTAAGGATGGTTTAAAAGTAGACGTTGAAGCATTTCTTTGTGTCATTTATATTATCCAACCTGATTGGATAACTAAAGAAAGGGATGAACGAAAGAATGACGAAGAGGAGTGGGCACTCATTCAAAAATTGTAGCAAGATCCCAATACATATGAGACATTTACCTGGAAAAATGATTCATTATGGTACAAATATGGCTTGTACATTTGTAAGAATTCCCAACTCAAGCAAACTATTCTTTTGGAATTCCACACCTCCCCCTTAGGAGGGCACTCATGATTTCTAAAAACTTACCATAGGTTCAAGAAGGAATCTTTTTGGGACGGCCTTAAATATGATATTTGAAAGTTTGTGGGAGAATGCTTGGTTTTCCAACAAAATAAATTTGAGGCAATTAATACCTCAGTTTTGTTACAACCTTTAGCAATTCCAAGTCAGCGTTGGGAGGAGGTCTCAATGGATTTCATCACAGGTTTACCCAATTCTGAAGGAAAGAGTGTCATCATAGTGGTAGTTGATAGAATTACCAAGTATGCACACTTTTGTGCATTATCTCATCCTTTTAAGGCCAGTACAATTGTTACTTCATTTATGGAAACAATTCAAAATCTACATGGAAGCCCAAAGATTATTGTAAGTAACAGAGATCCCATTTTCACTGGAAAAGTTTGGATGAAATTATTTTCTTATCTTGGTACTCAATTAGCTCATAGCTCATCTTATCATCCTCAATCTGATGGGAAAACTTATAGTGAACAAATATTTGTAAGGATATCTTTGTTGCTTGTATATGATAAAAAAACACAATGGGTCAAATGGTTACCTCTAGTTGAATGGTGGTATAACACTTCCTTCAACATTGCAGCAAAAATGATCCCATTTATGGCACTTTATGGATATCATCCACCATCCATCACATCATGTTTAAGATAAAATTATAAGGTTCAAGTAGTGTAATCTCACATCAAACATAGACAATAAGTTCTTCAACTCTTAAAGGATAACCTCACTTTGGTTCAGAATGGAATGAAACAACAAGAAGATTAATATCGCAGTGAAAGAAGTTTTGAAGCAGGTGACTAAGTATTTTTACGGCTACAACCATATAGATAAATGTCCCTCAAGAAAGCTATGAACGATAATAAATTACTATGGTCCCTACAAGGTGTTGCAAAAGATTGGTACTATGGCATACAAATTGGAGTTACCTATATCTTCCTGAGTACAACCAAGGTACCATGTTTCATTCTTAAATAAGGTAACTAGTGACAATATCTGAGTTCAAAGAGTGTTTACATAACTTGATGAAGAATGAAAAATCATAATTGAGCCTGAATTAGTCACGGAAAGAAGAACCCAACAACTACAAAATTGATTAATTTCATAGTATCTCATTAAGTGGAAGATCTTAACCACTAAAGATTCCACATGGGAGGATGATAATTTTATACAGAAGCATCTGTAAATACTCAAGCATTGAGGACAACATTTTTTTGAAGGAGAGGGGCATGTTAGGTCCATATAATACTAGTGTATTCCCCTTATTGTTATTGTTTGTGTAGCCCCTATTGTTATTGTTGTGTCGATGTATCCCCCATGTTGTTATTGTTGTGCCCTTAAATTATTATTGTTATGTAGGCTCTGATTATATTGTGACCCATTAAACTCCTATATATACACCAAGGAGGTATTATCATTTGAATAATCCAATCATTGTTCAATTGTGTAATTTAAAGGAGGTTTTCCCCTCAAAGAGGCTAATTTTTAAGTCGTTGATTTATCTTTTCTTCTATTTTGTGAGCTAGTTGCATAACAGATTTGAACTTTCTCCTTTCAACCTTGTTTTCCTATTATTGTACAATTCTTTCACCATACCAAACATATCATAGAAAGCCTTTTTAAAAGTTCTCTCATCCTCATGCATCAACTACTTTCCTTCTTCATGTGCCATTACTAGTGAAGTTTGTGATTTGTTTGAACCAATTTGAGGATTTGGTTCTTGAAGAACTCCTTTTCCTCTTTTCAATTTAGAACTTGTAATCATTCAATAAAACACTTACAAAATTTTTCAAACCTTCACAACAGCCATGCACTGAAACCAAACTGATATGAAAATAGAAGTGAAGGTTTCATGTGAAGTTTTGCAAGCTAGTTTATGTCTTATGGGCAATGTATTGATATTGCAAAATCACACAAACTAAGTTAAATTTTGTAGGTTTTAACAGTGAAAAATAGACAACAAGCAACATCACAAAACAACAATTCAATGACGAAGTTCACCCCTCCTGGGCTATGTCTTCAAGTCCAGCTTCCAATAGTGGCCCTTTCATTATATGATCAAATGTGTAATTACCTCAATATACAGTGCTCACATTGCAAAAATAATAATGCCATTGTGTCTAGAACACCCCAAAACCCCTGTGTAGGTTCTTCTTGGCCTAAAAAAGGCTTAAAAATAGCCAAGTTTGGTCTCTTTCTTAATTTCTCTACTATCTGTTCTGCAAATTCGTCCCTCTATCAAAACTGGCAACAAAATTCGAATTTGGCAGCCTTGCAAGGTGAAAATTTCAGAGTTACAGGTGGCACATTCAACCATAAAACCCACTTATTTTGGTTCAATTTGTCAAACCATTGGGTTGATATCGCGCCACTATTTCTCCACCCCTAGGTCGGTCATATGGAAATTAAAATAAACATGGGGCATGGGCCGAGGTCCATGCACCCCGTCGGCCTGGACTCCTAGTCATGCATAATTAATATAATTACAGGCTAGGCATGAGCAGGATGTCATGTGCCTACCCCTCGCGAAGTTTCACTGGCGATCACTATGATTCAACAAACCAAGGTTTGGGGCCACTCACCCCACCCATTTTTCTTATGCCCAAAAACATGGTGTATACATGTGACTTCGGGCTAGGCCGGTTGGGCTCGCCCGTCGGCCTGACCTTCCCCCCAACATTGTTTTTGGTACACTTTAAATATAATTGGACAACACTGTATTAATAAGTAATAACATAGTGCATTGGTAGTGCAGACGATTTGTAATATGAAGGTTATGGGTTCAAAACCCAAAGAGGCTCGTCTTGTCCTTAACCAAATTTTTTCCTGATCTGGAGTGCCATGTGGAACCCTGTGATTGGGTCACGTGTTACTCTGTGATTGGCCCAAAAAAAATCACCACAAACTGAGCCACATGTCCTATCCTGATTGGTTATGAACTACGGAATCACCCTGTTGATGTCAACACCACATCAATGTACATACTACCATGTGCATTCATACACTGCCCAGTCAACCCTGCAAGTTGAATTTTTTACTGTTTTCTAAAAACTTTAGAACGCAATAACTTCCTTGTAAAATGTGGGGAAATTCAAGCATCATTGAAATTAGAATGATGAGATATATGATTTGGCAACAATTTCATGATATTTTGAGCATTTCAATTTTTGAGCATATTTTTGATTCCCTAGATCAATTATTTGGCTATTATTAAAAAGTACAAGTATATATATGTATGTATATATTAGTTTACTAAATATGGAATTTGATGATTTTCTTCTAGGAAACCTATCACATCTTTCCCAAATATTACTTCTAATGTTCTAGAATGTTTCATGCTAATAAACTGAGGTATGTTCTAGATTGGTACTAACTGGACCCATTGTCTCTTTATATTTGTTATTCAATATTAAAAACTTATATAACAAGACGAGACTGAAATATTCAGACATACATGCTCATGAATCATCCATAACAGACCTTGATTTTCCAACAAGTTATAACATAAACAAAGAATTGTTCACCTAGTAGAAACATTCCAATAAAGTATTATAGATACATAAAAGAACTATTGCATCTAATAGAAACATATCATAGTAGATGAATACTTATATGTTTCCCAATCAGTTAAGCTATCACAAAATCACTAAGGAGAAAACTGCTCCACCTATCCAATCAGTTCAGGTAACGTTTATCAACACTTCCCCCCAAGCAAGTTCACTTCTAGAATAGTTTTTTTGACAGGGACCAAGGCAAGTTTACCTAGAGCTATCTGAACACACCATATTTGTTTAGTTTCTTCATATACCTTATAGGTCTAACACAAAATTCCACATGCCAACCAGCCCAAGGATCCCCTTCTCTTGTAGTGTTGTACCCTTCCTCAACAACATCCTACATGAGGAATCAGTTCCATTTCCTCTCTTGGACCTCCTCCAACCAGGTTCCAAGTCTCTAGGTTGCCTTAAGATTTTTCCCTCTCACCCTCTTGGCTCCCTTTTCCCTAAATGAGATTATTTATCTCTTAGGGAGAGGAATGACTATTTTTTTAACTGTCTGGTAAGTAAAACTCTTGCTTAGCAATTTTATCTTTAGTAATTCTTTGGCTCGCCTCAACAAATTTTATAAATTAAATTTAAATACAATAAACGTCCATGTTTACAATTTGATCATGCTAGGTATTTTTTTTTAAATGGCCCCACAGTC
This sequence comes from Pinus taeda, assembly GCA_000404065.3. Lineage (NCBI taxonomy): Eukaryota > Viridiplantae > Streptophyta > Pinopsida > Pinales > Pinaceae > Pinus > Pinus taeda. The sequence goes on from APFE030568564.1 coordinate 73,622, forward strand.
TACCTAATCATGGCATTAAAAAGTAAACTAAAAAATATTTAGAACTTACTTAGGGGTGTTACAACCCCCCCCTGAGAAAAACATTGTCCTTGGTGTTTCCTTCTAGCCCTTTCAAATTAGCCTAGGATATTCTTCACACATAAAAATGTCATCTTCCTTGGTGATCCAAGTTCCTTAAACTACCAGAATTATCCAAGATCTTTTACTTTTGTGATGTTCTTAAAATTGCATTTAAAAGAGAGCATAAAAGAACCACATGTGCATGCTTAAACAAGAGGAAACATGACAACTATCAACAAATGAAAAACACGATACATTTGATAACAGAGTTCATCCAGTCTGGACTATGTCTCTAGGCCCGGTGTCAAGATGGTGGAGGCCACTTCATATACTGCTGCAAATGATGATGATGTATATGGAAGACTCTTTGTCATAGCAAGGAAATACACCCTCAAACAAGAGTGGCTTGTCTCTCCATGAGACACTCCACTCACAAGAATTTCTCACTCAAGAAGGATTCCTTTTAGCATGACAACTTAACATGATCTCACACAATGTGGCAATGAGTATCCATTAAACATAGTTACACATGGATCTCAACAACAATACATAGAAATACAAGCTAAATACATCTCACATAAGGTGGAAATAATGATCTCGCAACATAACATCAAACAGGGATCTCAAACATGATACATCATCTCAACAATTATGAAGGGAAACATGACATGACTGATTCATGTACCTTCACCTCTGAAGTTGGCTGAAAAATGGAAGGCTCAGCTGAAAAAGTTGGCTGCACCATTGAATTTATGTTGTCGAGAAATCTAAAATTGACTATCCATTTATCGAATTCCGACACTGTCAAAATCTGGGCCTGTAGGAATCTTTTAGATTCCCCATGATTCTCCAAAGATCTGGTTCTCTGGGTTGACTAGATATCTGGAACTCAGATCAGAAATCTGCTCTCACCATGATGATCCTTCTGAGATTATGAGACTTTTGACTTTAAACTTGGTTGCATTCTGACTCTGTCGATTTTCACCCTTCAAGGAATCTGGAAAATTCCTTCAAGATTCTTCAAAGATTCCGTGAAGTTGGGAATCTACAAATTTGCTGCTCAAATGGTGATTCTGATTTCACCATAGCATTCCCTGTGAAATTCCATTTAAAATGACTATAAACTTCATATCATTATGAAAAAATGAAAATTTGCCTCCCGACGGAATCTTTCAGGTATCAAGGAATATTCTCTGCAAAAGATTCTCTACCTCGAGAAATGTGCAAATAATGGTTCCTCCCTCTGGCACTGTGTCATGGTTTCCCTACCTAAAGAGGTTCCGTTCACGCTCAAGGTTCTGCCCTACATATAAAAAATATTAAGTCTTGAGCTTCGCGTTAGTCTCTCGTGCAACTGTGGACTACGAGCTTATGTATTAGTTGGAGGGCAGATTAATCAAAGTTCTGACCATTGGAGCAGTGGTAATTCTAGGTGTTGGTTGAGGAGAGGTCAGGGGATCAAATCCCAACCCTCCTTAATATGGTGTTGTCATAATATTTTTAACAACATGTTCCAATGGTATGGGTTCGTTAAAAAAAACCATACCACCTATATTCATTCAAGGACCGGGGGTGGCGGGGTTTGACCGCCAGCCACCCCATATATAATATTAATATATGGCTGGTTGGGTGGGCAGGTTTGACGGGCCTATCTCGCCCTTTTTTTAATATTCTTTTTTCTGTTTTTAAAAACAAAAATGGCCTTTTTAACTTTGTCGAATATAAGGGTCATTCGGCAAATTCAGTAGGTAATAATTTCGCCTCCCCAGTGGTTGGATTCTATGCATCAGGTTTAGGTCAATTTGTAGGATCATTAGACCTATCATTTATCCAACTTTGACCAAAAACCTTTATGGCTCTATCTCCATTATACGAGATCGGATTTGAGTGTCGTTCACACTGTTGGAATCAAGACGATGAACACTTTGATCTAGTCCTAGTTTGAGAGTGATCTGACCACCTTGAATTTTGACCTATTTAGAGTCTTCTTTGACCTGTGAGTGTCTCTGGAGCCCCCTGGATCATTCCTCCCCATTGAGGAGCTTTTGGTCCTCTAAAATCATGCACATAATTTTCTACTGTCATGTACATTGTCTGCACCACAAGTGTCCTGACAGGTCACCCTTCCTTCTTCTGCACCTTTGTTCTTCAGAGCCATAAGCGATGAGCAGACACCTGCATCCTCTGCAAACATGTAGTACAATATTTTGAAAATTACATGCTTAATTACATGACCAATTAATGACCCAAGCATCCCATACTGCCACGAGTTTATAACACATACTCTGTGGTCAAGTTTACATCAAAATGGAAACAATACCCCAGCTATCAATACAAGGCCAAAACATCATTGTTTCTTCAACAAGTGATGGAAAACACATAATCACTTTTACAATGTAAATTGCAACAAATGATTTAAAAAAATATGGCCACGACAAGCTAACACATCTAGAAAAACCATCTCTCACTTATGAAAGTGAATGGGTCATCTTCTTGTGGTGGATTCGCTTGTCGATCAGTCTTTTCAACTCATTCATGCGCAGGTGCTTTGTCATTCAGACGTTGCTCTGGATGAAGCCTCCAACATGTGGCTCCTTGATGACCACCTGATTTGTATTTGTATGATTAGTTTTGTTGTGCTAATAACAATTATAGATTAATAAATATGTGCTTGCTACTTGCTTTCGGTGCTAAGGTTTCCTTAGTTGTTGGTGCTTACAAACATATAAATTTCCTTAAGTTAAACAAGACATTCATGAGAAAAATAGCTTAAAAAATGAATAATGAAGAAAAAACATGTATAGTGCAGCAAACCATCAAAGAGACACATTAACACAGTGTTTTGATGAAAGAGTTCACCACTCCTAGGCTACATCTCCTTGGTCCAGCTTCCACAGAATGGGCCTATTAGTTCAATGTGGAAACAATCCTATTTATAAAGCTCAATGGCTCTTGATAACTAGACCAATGTGTTTATAAGGTCAAGATTAGCTAAGAACACATTTTCTGATCTCAATTTGGTCGAAAATTGAGTCTGGAGAAACTCCAGTTAAATTCGCCAAGTTTGGTGGCGGTTTCAGATTTGGTGGCTCTACCATAATTTCCACTAACTTAATCAACAGATTAATTAAGGCTAATCCTATATTAATGGCACACTAATCGCTCTTATACTTGGCGCTCATATAGAGAGGGCGCTCGCTCCCTCCTTTCTGCCATTGGTCAATATTCTACTTTAAATATAATATGTGGACCTTGTTATTTAACATATGTACCTGTGCTGCATTACCAAGTCTTTGGTGTTGGGTGGGGGAGGTCATGGGTTCTATTCTCCATCCCTCGACTCCTCATAAAATTTTTGCCATTTAAATATATTTTGAACCTTTATATAGTTCTTCACATTAATGCGTGTTACTATATTAAATTATAGTATTAATATTTAATAACATAATATATAATATGTATATTTATATCCCATTTAAATATATTTTGAACCTTTATATAGTTCTTCACATATATGTGTTTAATATATTAATAATTAGTATTTAATATTTAATATACATAATATTTAAATTAAATATAATATATAGTTAAAAAACTATATAATATAAATAATAACTATATTATAATATATATATTTTTTAATAAAAATAAATTCAATTTCCACTTGGAGGTAATTAGGCAATTTCCCTTTCACACAATCACACTGGAAAATCCAGAGGTGACACTTGTCACAACCCCATTAGGCAAAAACTGAAGAAGATTCCCCTTGCTGACTGGACTACCATGTCATCATTCTATCCCATTTTGCAATTTTTTTAACTGTTTAGGAAAATGAACAACATGCATTTTCTCCTTCATCTGGACTCTGTTTCCAATGAAACAAATTGCGTTGTGATTGTCTTGATGAAACGGACGCAACCATACAGTTTTCAAGCCAATCTAAGAAATTTGAATTTTGAGCTAAATATTGAGCACCTGATCATTCCTTCACACTAGAAGTATTTTGGATCACAAAATATACTATTATCTGACAAGTAGATGAGGGTACAACCCCCTCACCTTTCCAAGCTCGATCCAATTGGATTTTGATGAATTTGTTTCCATGAGCTCCTCTCTAAGGAAATCAACATTCACTTGTCTTGAGGACACCATTCTATACCTGTACTTGTCTTTGCCCTTTTCAAGCTGATCTTGCACTGTTTGTTGCACCATTTTTAGTCGTTCATAAAAACTCATGGTTTTGTCCATGTCACCATCAAAAGCAACATCCTTCTTACCAAGATGACATAACAAAATGTAATACAAAATAGATGACAAATTTCACTACTTGGTTTACGTGATTCAAGCCCGATTGTACATCTTGAATGATCCAGGTGGATGTTGGTGGCCACCCACCTATCCCATTTGGACCCCCACAATTGTCTCTTTCAGCATTTTCAGTTTCCTTAATTGTAGCACAACTTACTATTTTTAGCAGTTTTTCGGGTCCTGAACTTCCGGAGCCGTTTTGAGGCCCTAAACGACGTTTTTTTGGAATCCAGGGGCAACACGGGTCCATGAAACATGGACCGGTGTTGCCGTTCCAACAATGTAGTTCTCGGATAGATCTTTCTAATGAGCTATCATACGCGTCAAACGGAGATCGTATGCCAAAGTTACGACCCCGGGAAATTGATGTACCAATTACCCAAAACGGGGCCCACAATTTGGCGTTTCATCTTCTAAGGGTCGGTTTTGGAATGTGAAGGGTTTTCCATTGTTTCTCAATAATAAATAGGCCTTCGAGCCTCATTGTAACACAAAGTTCGGAACAGTTCAGAGACATGTAGCCGCACATCTCTTCTCAGAGATAAGCTACCATAGTCCTAGCTGGTTTATTTCCAATTCTGGTTGTAAGCATATTTCGGTAATTTTCCATTAATGAAATGAAGTATTATTTCCGCTGCATCTCTTTGTTTATGGTTATCGCATCTCTGTATTTACGGTTATCTCTGTAATCTATTGCGTTCCTGTTTAAATCCAGATCAGTGGTATCAGAGCGGTC